>OX422212.1:233780284-233992784 GCA_949130495.1 Sambucus nigra
TATTGGTAATGTAATAAATTATTTATGGATTATTTAATAGATATATTTCACATTATTTTCTAATAAAATTTGGGGTTAATTATATTTTAGTCTTATTTATTTAGTCAACTCTCATTTAAGTCTCGTTGACTTATATTTAACTATATAAGTCCTATTAATGAATTAATATGACTTATTTAAAAGTTTCTCTTTACGATGTTAAAGTGTTGTCAAGCGTCAACAAAATTTATTTAAACGTTTCTCTTTATAAAATTATTTAAAAGTTGACTAGTCAATAGAACTTATAATGAAAACTCTTTTAAATGAAACAAAAATGTAAGAACCCTTAAAATTTATAGGCATGGCCATCACATAAATGTTTTCATGTGAAAGAAGATAGAAAATGCACCCATTAATTCAACAATTCATTTGTTTGTAGCGTTGAATAAGTGCGAAACACTATATGTGATTTTTCTTTTTATGTATCTTACTAATTTCAACACTTTAATTTGTCATTTGAAAGTCAAAGATTTAATAAAAATTGATTGTACTGTTATTGATGATTTAAGATAAAATTAATTTAAACATATATCATAAGATATTAAACTTCCCTATTCTTCATGATGGACTCTTGTTTTAAGATATCACATATTCATATCTTGCACAATAAGAAAATTAGTATTATGTTTTAGATTAAATCAGCGATTCACACCAATATATTTTTTTCAAAATTGACACTAAGCTAAATTTTGGTCTAAATCAAAATTTTCATGAACATTTTAAATTTGATTCATTAATTTACAAAGTAACAGTTTAATTAATACATGCTATAAAAGAATAAAGTGTCATATATATATATATATATATATATATATATATATATATATATATATATATATATATATATATATATAGGGAGAGGTTCAAAAGTGAACCAAAGGAATGAACTTTTTAATGAACCTACTAAGACATTAAAAAATTGATCATTAGTTTCTTGTTATAATTGGTCCACGCCAGCGGCAATAAATCATTTTTCAATCCCCCCACTAGCGCGGACCAATTACAACAAGACATTAAGGATCAATTTTTTATATCTTAGTAGTTTCATTAAAAAGTTCATTCTTTTGGTTCACTTTTGAATCCCTATATATATATATATATATAGCCATTCTCCTAAGCAGACTTCCTTAAAGAACGGACTTACGAACTTTTGTCCTTATCCGGTTGTGGTCCCCTCGTGGTCCCTAAGACCTTTTGTTATTTTCCCTAGATGTTCCCCCTCTTGTCTTATACTAAACCCTATTTTAAGACTATATAATTAAAATATTTACAGTTTAGACCTAAATTGGTATCAAGACTTTAAGAAATTTAGAAACTCGAATTCCGAGCAAAACCCTAATTCTGGTATCAGAGCCATAAGACTCTCCTTTTAGACGTATAGTAAAAAGACCCTAAGGCCCTTGGGATTTATCCCTCACATTTACCAAGATATTTTTGGAACCAACCCAGACTACCATCCCATACCTATAACTGTTTTAGACCCAGTAGGTTTCTTAACCTCACGCATAGACGGTTGTTCACACGTTGAACATATCCCTACTAAACACGCAGACAGTAGACAAGTCACTGCTAGTGCTATTAATAGCATAATAGACCAAAATAAGTGTATACTCCTTATATTAAGACAATTAATAAAAGACACTCAAATCCTAGAAACATAGATAAAAAATCTCTCTAAAAGATTACTAGAAATAGGTAATCAAATCCCAATAGACTTAGTACACATTTTACAAGAAATAAATATTAAGACTAATCGTATTGAAGTCCTTAACAAAGACATTTTAGAAATTAAAACTTTAATTAAAAATCAAGACAGTGAGTTAATTAAACTTACCAAAGAACAAGATAAGCTTATCCCTAGATTAGATAGTTATCTTCCTAATGGAGATAGTTAGATCAGACTGGAATGAGGTACCAAGAGACCTCTCCATTCAGACTTTATCAGACTTTTATCAAAGAATTTTAGAAAAGATAAATGATGATATATTTTATTATAAGATAAATGAAAATGAGATTGCCAATACGGCTAAAGCAACTAGACTTATACTAGAAAGATTAAATTTAATTTCTACATCCATAACAGCTACCCAAGACTATAACAGTAGCTTTGTTAAAGACTTGCATTTAGATTTAAAGGCTAAGACAGAAGGATTAACCACCTTCTACACAGACTTTGTTAAATTTCAACAAAATTTAGCAAATTATCTTAATAATATGGAAAGCCATAACTTATCCAAAATGGATAGTATTATTAATGAACTTAGACTAGACATGGCCCAAGTAGAAGAAAAATACGAAGAAATTATAAACGGAATTAAGGTCGTATATAATAAATCTTCTCAAGCAGAAATAGACTCTCCTTTTATTCTAACCCGTTTAAATAAAATAGAAAGGACTATAGAATCTATAAAAGCTATATCTGTGCAAAAACAACAAAAAGATAATGAAGTAAAAGACTATATCACAAATGTTGCAAAATCCCTAGTTAATTCCCTAGCTAGACATGGTGAAGAAATTTATGAGAAGACAAGAAAGGAGAATAAGAATTTTAAAGAAGAAATCCATAATCAGATAAAAAGACAAAAAGATTATTCAAACTTCTTAGAAAGAATTGAAAAAATACTTGAACAAAAACAGGTAACCACCTGTAAATTTAGATAAATCCCTCCTATAGAAACTAGAGAAAGGAATACCATAGGTAGACGAGTCATAAATGACGGATTAGATAAGACTAGTAAGATAGTTAGCTCTATTCCAAATATTGGACAGAGTAATCATATACTCCAAAGACTTAAGGACTCATCCTCCAATGTTAGAACATGGTGGAAAGAGAGAAATTTCACCAATCCTCTCCAATGGAAAAAATGGGGTGAAGTTTACTGAAGGATTGTTGAAGATTCCATCCATAATGGACAACTTCCAGCCATTAGATACATAGACTTGTTTAAATAAGGTGCCACTCCTAAGACTCCTAATTATAATATGACTTACCATTGTAGGAATCATGTGTTAGACAAATCATATACTGATCTCCAAGTATTTGACTCAGAATGGCTTAGATCTAGAGGAACTGATAGGAAGTTCCAATTCCTAACCTTTGGACTCTTTTAAGCAAGAATCCAAGGATTACAAAGACCTCAGAATAATATTAACATATTATGTTTTTTAGTAGATAAAAAATGAAAAGATTTTGAGAAAATCCTTATTGGGATAGCCCAATTATAAATATCAAACAACATAGGATACTTTAATGTCATTCCGGCATTTACAGTAACCGTAGACACAGCCAAACATTTTAAGTTAATCTTAAATGCTAGTGGCTATGAAGATTATATTATCCCAGACGCTAATATAAATATATAATTCCAAAACTATGTGAAGTTCTCCCAATTACCTTATGAATGAATGCAATCGGAAATTCCTAGCGGTAGACTTAATGAAGAAATCTTAGTTAGAACCAATGTTTCAGACTATAATCATACTTACAGTATTGGAAATACTGGACCTATGAAAGAAAAAGCTAAGACCCTTTGGCAATTTCCATAATTTTAAGAAATTGAGACTATACAAAATAAACCGCTGTTTATTAATCAAGACGATGTCACTGTAAATGTTACCATCCAGTTTGGTCCCCCTAAGATTGTCAATAAGGATATACAGACCGAAGAAATTAGATTTAGGAATATAGGAGAAGCCATAATAAATGATCCTTCAGAAGGAGAATGTAGTAGTAAGACTAGTGCTAGTTTACTAAGACAAGCCCCGGTAATTAAACCTAGAAGATCATTTGAACAAAAACACTTAATTAAAGAAAAATCTAGGATCCAAAACTTTGGACAAGAACCCTCAGAATTGGATATGAAGACATTTAAAGATCACCTTAAGAAAAGTCATTCTGTTAGATTTCAAGAAAGAGAAAGATTTAATATGATAGCCCAAGATCGCATATTAAAATTAAAAGAATCTAAGAATACTAAAGAACGTCTTAGAAACTTAAAACTAATAGAAGAAGGAGAACAAAGACTAATGCCAGATACACTAGTAGAACTTAGTAAACAAGAGATAGGAAGTAGTAGTAGGCTTGAAGATGCTCCTAGACTTTTTAGTAAACCAATAGGAATAAATATTCCTATATACTCAAGCACCGTAGTTAAGACTAAACTTGATTATATAAAAGACTTTCCAACTAGTGATAAGAGTTTCACTCCTATTAAGACTATGGCAAGCCAAGCCATAAATCCAGTAGGTATATACCTTAACTTAGACAATGTTCAAGATAGAAAGAAGTCCTTAGATGAATGACGTAATCAGATGGACATGTGTTTTGCATCTAATGAATAATGGGATGCAAGTTCATGTAAGCAGTACGCTGAGCAATCCATTAGAGGTATTGGAAAAGACTACTTAGATAGTTTAAGAAAGGCTACAGATGAAGAATCCTTAGCTAAGGTTGAAAAGATGAAATAAAACCTAGAAGAAAGATCGATTGAAGAATATATTCAATTGTTCACATAAGAATTCATTGGAGCAGGACATCTAGCTCAAATCAATGAACAAGACCTAGCAAAAACTAAGTTAGCCCTCCTTAGCATTTGTAAATTAGATAAGATAAATGAATATAGCAATAATTATGAACACATATAATATGAAATTAAAGAATTTGGGGAGACCTTAAAAGATGAATACTTTAGAAAGATACCAGCCATAGGACAAATCCTAATTAATGAATATAGGAATTGGCCAGGAGTAGATGGAATTAAGAATAACTCCCTTAGTGAAAGAATCAATTTCACCAAAGAGTATATCATATCTAAAAGATGGGATATAACTCAAGGAAAGTTGATGGAGGAAACTTTTAAATAAATCCCTCCAATTAAAGGCGAAAGAGACATTTCTCCAATCCAATGGGGATGTGGTAGTGAACCTAAGAAATTCAAAAGGAAATTATAATGGAAACATAGGAAGTTTAAGACTAGACCTTTAGGATTTTCAAAGAAGAATAAATTTAGACAATCTACTACCTTTAGAAAAAAGGACCCTAAGACTAAGAAAAATAGATTTAACCAAAGAAGATACTTTAAGAAGAATACTAGTAAATATAAGAAAGTTCCTAATTATTGGAAAGACAAAGATATAGCTCAATCTAAGACTGCCATCAAAGAATGTTGAACTTGCGGCAAAGAAGGACACTTTGCTAAGGACTGACCTAATAAAAAAGATAAAGAAAGTATTAAGATTATTAATACAATATTAGACTATGCAGATCAAGAAGAGTTAGATATCCTATATGCTATAGAAATAACAGACATAGAAGATGATGACAATACTAGTATTTATAGTGCATACACAAATCATGACTCAAAAGACTATAATAGTGATACTGATGAGTACGAAGACTCTCAGTAAACTTTAGACTTGTATATGATGCAAACTAATCAATACGATCTAGATAATAAATATATAGACTTTGAAGAAGCTTGGTGTGGTGACAATTATTATGCAACACAAATAAATGTGAGAGAGGTAATGATCAAGAAGGAATAAATAAAATGCCAGTCACACAACAACGGGTGTACGTGGTTCAGCAAAGATGTGCCTACGTCCACGATTGTGCAGTCAGTATTATTTCTCTATATTCTGAAGAATAAGTACCGAGAATACAACTTGTCCTTTGCCCCGGACCTAAGGTTTAATTTATACATGTGTATCGTAGTTAGTGGAGATGATGGGTTCCTTCATATTAGCCATTTTCCCTATCCCTTCCCTTCATGGGATTGTGCTCCCCTATAACTTCTCTTCATGGGATCGTGGGGAGAGATCGGGTCAATATGAAAGATAGAGGGCCTGGATTTTGGGTCGTCAGAACTGGGCTACTCGTCCAGGCCCATGGTTTTCAATTCTGGGTACCTACAATTGCCCCTAAATTTGTTGGGCCATGTTTATGGGTCCAATGAATTTAAATGATCAGCCATTGTGGCAAATTTGTGATTCTTTGAAAACTGTGAAGTGGCTTTGGCGGCACTCGCTTCGCTATCCGTGCGTTATGATTAGATTTGAAGGCTTGTTGGAATAAGGCACATTTCTTTTCGTCGCTTCAGCTTTTCCAGCAATCTTCTATCTTCTGAGAACTCTTACGCTTTGTACTTTCTGCTTTTGATCTCTACTCTCGTTGCTTCTTCGCCATTTGACCTGATCTTCTATCTTGTAAGTCTCTCGTGCTCTTTGAATTTTCTCTTTGGTTTGTAGTTTTTCTTGTATTTTCCAATGGCGAAGATTGGAAATAGGTCGGTCGCGGAGTTTAGGAAATTCTACAACATTCCTGAGTGGGTTGAGATTGAGTGTTGTGCCCCGCCTCCTAGGAAAGTTAGGGATATAGAGGATGCCCATTGGATTCATGTTTTGTTTCTCTCCCAGGGGGGACTTACCTTTCCCCCTAATGATCTGTTTCTGCATTTCTTTAGCTATTTTAGTATTGTACCTGCACAATGTTCGCCCAACGTATGGAAAATAGTGAACGACGTGCATAGGATAAATCAATTGTACGGCACAAGGTTAGGGCTTGTTGAGGTCTACTTTTGTTACTCCTTCTCTCGAACGAGTTCAGGTGTCCTGTACCTTAAGGCTAGGAGCCCTGATAGGGTGTTGGTAGTAAATTTACCTGATTCCCATAAGGACTACTGGCAAGAAGGTTTTCTTGTTAGGAATTGGCAGTTCTCCCCCCAACCTGAAGGGTCGAGGTCTGAGAGGTCCACTGTTCCCTTTTATGGGGAAGAATATATAGGTAGATGTTATATTATTGTTTCAACCTTTGCTGACTTGTGATTTTTCTAACCTCTCTTTGTTTTTTCTTTCACAGCGAGGACAAAGAGTTTGGAGCCTGCTCTCAGCGAGGTTCGTATCTCGGAACTGGTGAAATCTTGGAATATTAGGGAGCCTCTGGGTGACAGCGAGCATCCTAGGTCTGCTGCTTTTTTTCTCGAGTATAAGAACACAGGCTCTAGCTTCATAGCATGACCTGTGGATAGCGTTCCAGAGTTTGACTCTTTCGGAGATTTTATGGCTGAGCCCATCCAGTTGGACGAAGAGGAGAGCAGCTCTAGTGAGCCTGCAGGCGCTGTAAGTGATTTGGGTGTAGGGAGTGCTGACAGTAGCAGTTCTTCTGAAGAGGATTCTGAAGCTCAAGACTCATCGAGCACTACCAGCAGTTCAGGCAGAAAGATGCCTCCAAGGAAGAACCTAATCAGAGATGATGACCATGACGACCATGTGCTCCTTGCACAAAAGTCGAAGAAACAGAAGACTGCATCTGGGGTTGTGGTTACATCTTCTCGGCCTTCCTCTCAGGAGCAAGAGAGGAAGAAGAGAGAAGAAGAGCAGGTGAAGGAGAGGGAGAGAAAGAAGGAGGAGCAGAAGAAGTTGGAAGAAAGGAAAAGGGTCGAGGAGAGGAGGAAGAGAGAGAGCGAGAAGGAGGAGGAGAGGAGGAGAGCTGAGGCAAGGACGAAGACCGGCCAGGCCTTAGTTCCAGTGTCTGCACTGCCTGAGGGAGCTTCCTTGGCGACCTCCCCTCAGCTAGCTCCGGCCCTGCTCGAGAGAGCTGTCCTCCCGGCTGATCGCCAAAGGGCAATAGGTTCGAAGCATCTGGCCCTTCAGGCTAGTCAGAGGCTTGCTTTGGTATGGTTTATTTTCTTCTCGTGTTTTTCTGACTTCTTTTGCTTTCCTCTTCTTATATCTTTTTCTTTTTTGTAGTTCGTTACCGACTTCGCTGTGCTGTATCGCTCATGCGACGAGCTGGTGAAGAAAAATAGTGAACTGGAGCAAGAAAACTCTGCCCTGAAGCTGAAGGGTAAAGAGCTCGAGGCCGGTTTTAAGGCTGTCGATGCTGCACGGATCTCGTCTGATTTAGCCCTTGCCACCTCGGCTCGCGAGAGGGATGATGCTGTCAGGGAGCTGGGCGAGCTGAGGAAGGCTTATGATCTGGTATGCACGAGCAAGATGAACCTTGCAGAGAAGAGCAGAGTTCTGGCCGAGCAAATAGAGGCGGAGAAGGCCCAGGCAGCCACCATTAAGGAGGACTCATACAACTCCGGGTGGGCTGCTGCTTATGATGATGCTGAAGTTCAGATTGGCTACATCAGCAGTCTGAATTTCAAAAAGGGCTGGAACAAAGCTCTTCTAGCTGCTGGTGTGGATGCTGAGTCTCCCTTGTTTGACGAGCACGACCCGGGTCCCAAGCCAACTGTAGACGAAGAAGCTCCTGCTCCATCCATCGGGGGTGCTGATCTTCCCTTGGATACAGTTCCTGCTGGGGGGGTGTATTTCTGCTGCGGCTGATAAGGAGAAGCAGCCAGACACTGTTGGGCAGCCTGAGGTTGCTAGTTGGTTTGTTCTTAGGGTTTTCTTTTGTACCTTTTTTTTTTCTTGTAATTTCCTGAGTTTTTTCTGCTCGATGTACTCGGTCTTTATTAATGAATGATAAGATTCTCCTTTTGTTTACGCTGATCCCTTTCTCTTTTCTATCTTTCTTTTATCTGTAGTTGGTTGATGTGGATGACTATATTCCTGTTACCTCCCAACTAGGTAGGACCCTTGGTCCTAATGCAAGCCCCGCAGTTCGCCAGGCCTTTGCTAGACTTTGCCGGTTTGCTAAGTCAAGGAACCAAAAATATAGGGATCAGTCCGAGCTGGTGGCCAAGCTAAAGGACAGGCTCCAGGAGATGGAAGAAATCGGTGCTTCAGTGCAAGAAGAAGTCAGTGCACTGAGAGCAAGGTTGCTGGAGGCCACCGAGATTAACCAGGTCGGGGAGTTCCTGCAGCAGGAGAATGAAGATTTGAGGAGGGAAGTCCTTAGGCTTAAGGAGCATTTGTCGAGCATCGTTTCGGCAGTCCTACAAGGCTCTTCTTCGTCGTGAGCAGCTCGGCCTTCACTCCCATGTGCTGGTAGGAGTGCCAGGGGTAGGAATAGGGAAGTCGAGGAACAGGTGAGAGGGAAATGGAGGAGCTGCGCGGCGATGTTCGGCGAGCTTATGTGACTGCTGCTGGGCTCCAGAGGGACGTCACCCGACTTCGTCATTTGTTCAAGAACGGTCATCGACAAGTGTGGTCCGATGGCTACGATCAAGGCTGGATGGAAGCTTCGACGAGACTATCAGAGTTCGAGGAGCTCTCCTTCATCAAGGGGTGGTTGAGTGCCCTCAAAGAGCTGCAGGTTCCGAGGAACTCGACGTTGTGGTATCGATACGAGATGTCCTCCTCTACTCTGATGCCCAATCTATTCAGGTGGGATGATCGATGGATCCCCATTGATGCTGTTCCCGGCAACTATTGAAATTAGACGCAAATGAGGTCGTGGAGGAGCTCGCCCCTGCTCCTGATGATGGAAGGAGAGCTAAAGTTGCTGATTATCTTGCTCTGAGGCTTCCTCCTCTTTGAGATTTTGTTACTCTTTTTCTTTTTGATAATTGTAAATGCTTTGGGCGAGCTTCGCCGACTAAATATGTATGATCATTGTTTGTAAATATAAAAGATTAATGAAAAGTTTGAGTTTTGGGCAATTTTGCCGACTAAACGTGTTCATCCAATCTTTTTATATTTTTGCTGCTTCGCAATCCTTTTTATTTTGTCATGTGAGTGTCCACCCAGTCCAGTATAAGAATACCATTGTGCCCTCACTTTACCTTTTAGGTTGTGTCGTCACACTCCCTTAGGCCTAAGTAGGGCAGTTGGCGAGGACACACCTGGTATTGGATGTCTTCATCCGGTCAGGATTTCGTTTAACCAAAGTAGGTTTGATGCCTAAGAATACTCTGTAGGGCTTCATATATTGCTAAGGGCAATGCTAAGAGGTCTGTCGTGCTTCATGACGATGACCTGAGGAGGGGTGTTCCCCTGCTATGTCAACCGTTATGCCTGTGATTTGGGAGGGATGTGTAATAAGATATAACTGTTACTAATTAGAGAGTGATCAACTAAGAGATTTTCATTAGTGAATTGAGAAATGAACTGTCCTTTCACATAATGAATACAATAAAAGATTTAACAATAGAACTCCTAAAAATAGAATTTCTTGAGATTAGCTGCGTTCCATGCTCGTGGTATCTCTCTGCCCTCCATCATTTCCAAATGATAGGCACCTCGCAGGTCGTCTCTAATTATCTTATAAGGTCCTTCCCAGTTTGGGCCCAGTTTACCGTCTGATGGCTTCACTGTGTTGCCCAGGACCTTTTTTAGAACATAGTCCCCAACTTTGAATTTCCTCGGATTGACCCTTTTACTGTAGTGCTTCGCGAGCTGTTGCTGATAGCTTGCTAGTTTTACTAGGGCAAGTTCCCTGCGCTCATCGGCCAGGTCGAATTCAGCGAGCAAAGCCTGATCGTTCTGGCCTTTCTCGACAAGGTCGGATTTCATTATAGGCAATCCCGCTTCTAGTGGGATGACCGCTTCCATACCATATGCTAGTGAGAATGGCGTTTCTCCTTTTGCTCGCCTAGGAGTCGTTCTGTATGCCCATAGGATATGTGGTAGCTCGGTTGTCCACGTGCCTTTGGCTTGCTCTAACCGCTTCTTCAATCCAACGATCACTATTTTGTTGGAGGCTTCTGCTTGTCCGTTGCTTTGAGGGTAGGCCACCGAGCTGAAGTGGTGCCTGATCCCGTGTTTGTTGCAGAAGTCCTGAAAAGGGCCACTCTTGAACTGTGTTCCGTTGTCAGTGATGATGGTTCTGGGGATTCCGAATCGAGTGATTATATTTCTCCATACGAACCTTATCATGTCAGCATCTCGAATGTTCGCCAGTGGTTCTGCCTCGATCCACTTGGTAAAGTAATCAGTTGCAACCAACAGGTATTTGCGATTGCCGGCAGCGGTGGGCAGTGGTCCCACGATGTCCATCCCCCACTGGGCGAAGGGCCAGGGACTGGTCAAGGATTTTAATTCGCTGGCGGGCTGGTGGACCATGGGAGCGTGAAGTTGGCATTTTAGGCATTTGCGGACATATACTGCGGAGTCCTTTTGTATGTATGGCCACCAATAACCTTCCTTCATTGCTCGGAAGGCTAGAGACCTTCCTCCGACATGACTTCCACAAATTCCTTCGTGAAGCTCATGAAGAACTGCCTTGACATCTCCTAGGTGGACACATCTAATGTAGGGGCCGGAGAAAGATCTTTTATACAAGTTGCCTCCTGTGGATAAGTGAAAGCAAGAAGCTTTGACTCTTATCTGGTGGGTAGTTCTCTTGTCCTCTAGGAGCGTTCCGTTCCTTAAATATTCTTTCAAGGGATCCATCCAACTGGGGGCTGATTCCAATTGGAGTATTGGTTTTGCTGTTGTCAGCTCGCAGTTGGGGTAAATGCTTGGGCAACTGAGGAAATCGATAGGGATGATCCTTTTAAGGCTAGAATCAACTGCCGAGCTCAGGGCTGCTAAGGCATCAGCGTGGCTATTTTGCCCCCTGGGAAACTGTTGGATGTTGATCTCTTCAAAGCTCGTCATTAAGTTTTTTACCAAGGAGAGGTAGGCTGCCATTCTCTCATCCTTCGCGTTATAGTCTCCACTTATCTGATTGGAAACTAGTTGCGAATCACCGAATACCTGCAAATGCTTTGCTCCCAGAGTTTGTGCCTTTTGGAGACCTGCTATTAAGGCTTTGTATTCTGCTTCTTTGTTGGAGGCTGCAAATCCCAGCCTGATTCCTTGCTCAAGGACTGTATTTTCTGGAGTGATGAGAACAATTCTTACCCCTGCCCCCTTTGAGTTGGAGGCTCCATCCACGAATAGTTTCCAGCTTTCCACTGTAGGCTGGTTGTTTTGATTTGTTGGCTTAGGCTGGTCGAAGGGTTCTTTGCCTGTGAATTCAGCTATGAAATCAGCAAGGATTTGACACTTGATAGCTATCCTTGGTTGAAATTGGATGTCAAATCGGTCGAGCTCGACTGACCATTTAGATAGTCTGCCCGACAAATTCGCCTTCCTTAGGACAACCTTGAGGGGGTGTGATGTAAGGACTATGATCGTATGAGCTTCGAAGTAATGCTTCAGTTTCCTCGAGGCCATTACTAGGGCGAATGCGAGCTTTTCCAATGGTAGGTAGCGCTGCTCGGCATCTAATAAGGTTTTGCTCGCGTAATAGACTGAATGTTGGATTCCTGTAACTTCACACATTAGTGCTTAGCTGACAGTATGACTGGATACAGAGAAGTAGAGGTACAAAGAGTCCACTTACTGTGGTATGACAAGCAATGGTGGAGAGCTTAGGTAGGACTTGAGCTCGTCTAATGCTCGCGAGCAGTCTGGGGTCCATTCTACTGTTTTACTGCCTTTTAAGAGTTGGAAGAAAGGCTTGCATCTCTCGGAGGATTTAGAAATGAAACGATTTAGAGCAGCGAGCATTCCAGTGAGCTTTTGTACATCTCGGACAGTGCGAGGAGGTTGCACTCTGTTGATTGCATCAATCTGGTCCGGATTAGCCTCTATGCCTCGCTTGCTGACCAAATACCCAAGAAACTTTCCTGACTGGACACCGAAGGAACACTTGCTCGCGTTGAGTTTCATTCGGTACTTCCTGAGGATTTCAAAGGTACTTGACAGGTCCGAGAGGTGATTTTCCTTCTCCTTGCTCTTGACGAGCATGTCGTCGATGTAGACCTCCATTGTGTCACATATCTGATTCCTGAACATTTTAGTTACTAGCCGCTGATAGGTTGCCCCTGCATTTTTGAGCCCAAAAGGCATGACCTTGTAACAATATAAACCAACCGTCGTGATAAACGCCGTTTTGTCCTGATCTAGGGCATACAGGGGAATCTGGTGATATCCTGAGTACGCGTCCAGGAAACTCATTCATTCGTGAGCTGCGGTGGCGTCTACTAGTTGGTCTATTTTCGGAAGGGGGAAGCTATCCTTGGGGCAGGCTTTGTTGAGGTCAGTGAAGTCTATGTAAACTCTCCACTTCCCGTTGCTTTTCGGAACTACCACTGGGTTGGATAACCATTTGGGGAATTGCACTTCCCGTATGGACCCTGCATCCAATAATTTTTCGACTTCTTTTTCTATTGCTCTGGCCTTTCCGGGAGAAGTTCGTCGTGCCTTCTGTGCTATCGGCTTGAATGTGGGATCGACGTGCAACTGATGACAGACCATATTGGGATCGATTCCTGGCAGCTCATAGGGTTCCCAAGCGAAAACATCTATGTTGCTTCTGAGTAAGGTTGACAAATCCTTTTGCTCTTGGTCAGTGAGTGACGCTCCGATCAGGAAGACTCTGCTGCTGTAGCCTTCTTTAGCCGTCACTTCTACCAGGTCCTCGACGACACGCTCGGAGGGGAGGAGCCTGGTCTCTTCCACTCCAGGCCTTCCATATTTTAATTGCTATTTGGAAGGAATTGCACCTTCCTCCACTTTCTCGCTGGTTTGAACGGCTTTTCTCTCTGGCTTTGGTCGGATGGCCCCTATGAAGCATTTCCTTGCCATCGCCTGGTCGCCATGTATCTCCATTACTCCCCGCTCGGTGACATACTTAAGTTTCTGGTGGTAGGTCAAGGAGACTGCCTTCATTGCATGAAGCCATCCCCTGCCGAGGATGGCTTGATATGGTGAATCAATGTCGACCACCAAGAATTCAATCATCTTGGAAACATTTCCAGGGCGAACTGGCAGTACTATTTTGCCCAAAGGCATGGTCATCTTCCCAGCGAAGCCGACCAGAGGGACAGTGGTTCCCTTTAGGTCGGCGATGTTCAACTTCAATTTCCGGAACAGGTCGATGTACATTACTTCAGATGAGCTTCCTTGATCGACGAGCAACCTGTCGATGTCAAAGTTGGCTATCCTGAGTGTAATGACTAAGGCATCATGATGTGGGGTCCTTACTCCCACAAGATCTTCATCCGTGAAAACAATATGCTTGTTGTAGTTGATATCCTCTGCTCGCCGACGTTTTCCTGACTGTGATTTTGCTGGGTCAATCTGAAAAGCTTGCATTATCGCTGTCAGCCTTTTTACCTCCATTCGAGCTGAGTTACCTTGGATTTTCTTGACGTCAGATACTCCGTGAATTACTGTGAATTCATGTCCGGCGTCATCTTCCAATACGTTGTCAGGTTTCATCTCTTTGT
Organism: Sambucus nigra; assembly: GCA_949130495.1. NCBI lineage: Eukaryota > Viridiplantae > Streptophyta > Magnoliopsida > Dipsacales > Adoxaceae > Sambucus > Sambucus nigra. Next base: position 233,794,435 of record OX422212.1, read on the forward strand.
GGGCAGCCACTTTCTCTACCCTCTTTTCCACAAAGTCATTCAAATGTCCGGACTGGGCCAACTCCTCGAGGTGGGACTTAAGAGCCTTGCAGTGCTCGGTCTTATGCCCTCCCTCTTTGTGGGAAGTGCATCTTAATGCATTGTTTCTTTTCGAGGGGTCTCCTCCCATTTTCCGGGGTCATTTGATGAACGGCTCATCCTTGATCTTCGCGAGAATTTTGTAAATTGGCTCTTTGAAGACGGTGTTGACCGCCTGGAATGATTTTGTAACGTCAGGGTTTCCTCCATTTTTGGAGCCATTCTTGCCCCAACTTTTTCCTCCTTTTTTCTGGTTCTCAACTTTCTCACTTCCCTTGGTAGTGAGCTTGGCTCGACCATTTTCTCCTACATTAAGGCGGGTGACATCTTCTACCTTTGCGTATTTCTCAATCCGGGCGATCAGGTCATCAATGGTCGTAGCTTCCTTCTTTGTCAAGGACTGGTAAAGGAGGGAAGATCTAGGTAGCCCAATTTTGAATGAAGCTACTGCCACCTCTTCTGCGCAGTCCTCGACCTCGTTGAATAACTCCCAGTATCTCTTCGCGTAGTCTCGGAGTGTCTCCTGAGGCGTTTTCTTCATTGTTAATAGAGCATCCATCCTTTTAGGATGGGAGCTGCTGGTGATGAATCAGGTCGTGAAGAGCTCGGCCAGGGATTTGAAATTTCTGATGGATCGGTGAGGGAGTTTCTCGAACCATTTCTGGGCCACGTCATGGAGGCTCAAGGGGAAAATACGGCACATTAGTGCATCCCGGTGATTCCAGAGGGTCATGGCCTGCCGGTACTGCCTGACATGATCAATGGGATCAGTCTTCCCGTCGTAAATCTTGAACCTTGGAATGGAGAACTTCTTGGGAGCCTCTTCCTCTTCAATTTCCCTCGTGAAGGGTGACTTCATCTGGGTCTTGAGGGCTCTCCTGGCGAGTTCTCGGGTCGACCTGGTGCCGCGGTGAGCTGGATATTGGTCCATTTCTCTGCGGACCAGGTTCCGTATGTTGTCGTCGCTGCGAGCAGGGCTCTGGAAGCGGCGAGCTTTTCTTAGTTGTTCGCGGAGGTCGTCGTCTGAGTCGCCACCTTCATCCCCTGGATATTGCCGCCTAGGGCTCCTTCCTCGGCTGCGAGATTTGCTCGCCTGAGGGCTAGGAGTGCGATAGGGGTGTCTCCTGGTATCAGGACATAGTTCCTTCTCCAGTCTTTCCAGTCTTCTTTTCAAGCGAGCATTCTCAGCCTCATATCTGCGAGAAGACTCCCTCTGCTCGTGGAGCCTTGCCTCGTATGCATCGATCAATCTGGATATCTGCGTGGACCTTGCTGGTCCTTGACTTTCTTCTGATGCTGGCCTTTCTAAGCGAGCCCCTCGATCTGAACGTCGGACTTCAGACCTAATCCTGCGAGGAGCAGTCGGTTCTTGAATGTCTCCTGCTTGAGGAGCGTTGCTGCTGTAACCAGACATCTTAGATTTTTTCTTGGTGTGGGCTCTTCTCAGGGAAAGATGAACGTTTCCCACAGACGGCGCCAATTGTGGTGACAATTATTATGCAACACAAATAAATGTGAGAGAGGTAATGATCAAGAAGGAATAAATAAAATGCCAGTCACACAACAATGGGTGTACGTGGTTCAGCAAAGATGTGCCTACGTCCACGATGGTGCAGTCAGTATTATTTCTCTATATTCTGAAGAATAAGTACCGAGAATACAACTTGTCCTTTGCCTCGGACCTAGGGTTTAATTTATACATGTGTATCGTAGTTAGTGGAGATGATGGGTTCCTTCATATTAGCCATTTTCCCTATCCCTTCCCTTCATGGGATTGTGCTCCCCTATAACTTCTCTTCATGGGATCGTGGGGAGAGACCGGGTCAATATGAAAGATAGAGGGCCTGGATTTTGGGCCGTCAGAACTGGGCTACTCGTCCAGGCCCATGGTTTTCAATTCTGGGTACCTACACTTGGTATAAGTGTATATTAAGCCCATTTTTAAAGAAAAGATGGACAGTTAATAATCTTGAGTTACTAACCTATATACCTAGACGCTACTTTGATGAAAGACATTATTGCACATTTGAAATGAAATGTAGTAAGAAAGACTTTAGATGTGTAGACTGCTTTGAGATTATACAAACAGAATTGTTTATAGTTTGTGTTATTTGTCAACTACACTACCATGAAAACTGTTGGAGAACTAGATTTAGAGCAATTTATACTAACCAATATGACGCTCAAATAGACTTAGATATTAAAACATACTATCAAGACATTGATAGAAATATAGTCAAAAGATTGTAAGAAAATGAAGACTTCAAAGGAAAGGGAATTTCTTATGATTTAGAAGAATACCATTCTGATAGTAGTTCAGAAGACCAAATAACCTTTGGTTCACTTTTGAATCCCTATATATATATGCCTCACAATGAGTTGTGTCGTGTCAAGTTCGTTCATCTACTTAATGGTGGTTAATAAACCATATATAACGAGTTTGTGTCATGAATAGAGTTGATCCTATTATTAATAAAAAAAATAACAAGGCTCGTGTAAAAATCATAAAATATGATCCTTGCGCGTTTATTGATATAAAATATTGAATCCTAAAGACGTAAATTATAACAAATAAATTAACGGGGGTTTTGTACGACCGTCCACTTGTCTTATGCGTAGGACGACCCCTAGTCAGGTATTGCGATCATAGCATTTAGTAGCTTAACTAATTAATAATATTCATTCATATAAATAAACTCAAATTTGTTAAAAAAATTATATTTGCCATGTTTGAGTCTTGTTACTAGATAGTCTAAAGAGTTGTGAACCAAAGATATTCTTATGCCTCATTTATTGAAAGCCAAAAGCCTAAATACTGTGCGACCAAGGAATGTGCGACTTTAGGCGCACTACTAATTAAGGCATGCGGTTCATTAATAGATGTGCATCCTAGTGTTCTAGAGCTTAGAATTCATTTACGACTTCTAATTTAGTTATACAAGCCCCCTCATGCTGCCTTCATTATGGTCAATAAATAAATACTGTAAAAATAGAATATTGAAAAATCAAACCTTGGTCTTACAAGGTCATTGCCCATTCTTTTTTTCTCTGTATATAAATACCAACCCTCCATCCTCCACTACCCATCCAACCCAATCAATTCTCTCTCTCTCTCTCTCTCTCATAAATATATACACGCATATATATCATATATATACACATAGATTATAGATACAGATGGGAATCTGTGCTTCTTCTCACTTGACAAAAAAGGGTGGAGGAATAAACTGGCCATCCACCGTCAAGGTAATTCACCTGGACGGGAGGCACCAGGAGTTCAGGCAGCCAATCAAAGCCAGTCACGTGTTATCCCACAACCCGAACTGCTTCCTTTGCAGCTCAGAGGCCATGTACGTGGGTTCACGTGCCCCTCACGTGCCCGGAGACGAAGAACTTCAACTCGGCCAAATCTATTTTCTCATGTCCTCGTCAAAATCCGAGACCCCGCTTTCATTACAAGACCTTTGTGCCCTGGCAATAAAAGCTACAACAGTCCAATTTTTAGATGAAAACAATAATGTCAGACTTCAAGGGTGTTATAGGATACCCACTGGCTCTGAGTTAGCTCGATTAAATTCACAAATGAGCACATGGCAACCCAGAAATCCAGTTCTTTGATTAACAAATTAATTGGGATTTTTTTTATTATTATTTTTTCTCTCTTGATTTTGTTGCATTGTCGCTTTTACTCTTCCAAGAGGCCACTTTCGATATCCTTGATGGAAAGTCAAAAACACGGGAGAGTTCCAAATTTTAATCTCTTCTGATGCTAAAGAGTTGTGATAAATCAATATTCAATCTCTCAAGTATTAGTGATATATAAATTTAAACACGAATGTGGAAAATAATATTTGAATATTTGGTGTTGTGCAGATTGATTTAAGTGATTTTGTATATTTAATTCTAGGATGACGTGCAAACATATTTTTCTATGCAAATGAATTCCGTAAAGCAGTGTAGCAACTGCTTTTTCAATTTGAATGGGACATGTATTAAGTGATATAGAAGATAATGTCGGTTTGGCTTGTAATTGAATTGGAATTTAACGATTACACTGTACAAAAGATGGATCATTATTAGCAACTGCTTTTTGTCCGACCGTACCAACAATCTAGAAAATATTAAATCCATATCATCCGTAATGGATTAAGCCACGAAAGGAAATTTCGCCTCCCAGCTTTACTATTTACCTTTCGCCATAAACAACATGTTTATGCACTGGTGAATTTTTTACGAACTTTATTTGTTCGTAGGAAGTTTTAACGAGTAAAAAAAATTTATTGGAACTTCTTACAAACAAATAAAGTTCGTAGAAACCTAACGGTTATAAACGGCTAGTCTATTTATTTAATCGGTCATCTCCTTCACAGAAATCCCATTTTCATCATACACCATTTCTTCATCTTCTCCTCGCAAACTCTCAACTGTTAGATTTTCTAAACCCTTTCATAAATCATAAACAGTCATATTATTTCCATAAATCAATCCTATTATTTGCATAAATCATAAACAGTCATATTATTTTTTTTAATTTATCCATTTTATTCATTATGAAAGGTAGAAAATGTAAAAAATATTTTAACATCAGGAAATCAAAAAAGCTCGGGGTGACTTCAACATCAATTCCCCCTCCTTCCACGACGATTGAATCGTCGAATCCCGTATACTGTAACTATTTTCGTATTTGCGATGGAGTAACGCACGCGTCGGACGGAGAAACTCCGATCATAAACGAAAATAAATTCGAATTTCGAGGGAATTGGGCGGGCTCAATGAAATTGTACAAATTGATCGAAGAGAAAAAATCGACGATCAAATCAATTATCGACGTTGTCGGTTATATATCGAACTTATTTTCTATGGTGATGCCCAATTCCGATCAATGTATTCTGACGACGATGATCGAAAGTTGATGGGATACGACGCATACCTTCCAACTACCATACATCGAGCTTGCCTTCACTCCGGTGGACTTCACAATGCTTTCCGGTAATTAAATTTTTTTATTACATTGTACTTATATTTATAATTGTTTCAATATATTTGTTGTATTTATATGAAAATAAATTGTTTCAATATATGAAAATATTATGTTGTACTTACATTCACAATTAGTTATTTCCAATATATTTTATTGTATTTATATTCATAATAATTTAAATATATGACAAGAATATTAAATTACGTACAAGCATTTTGATTGGACAAGGGTGGCCCATTCTAAATTTGTCGAATGAAAAATATACCAATTTTGCAAATACCATAAATGAATTTTTTTTCGACATTCATATATAGAGATTTACCGGTGCGGGAATTGTAGTTTCGGACCTTAAAAAATAAATAGAAAATTTTGTCAAGACTGAAGTTATACCAGATTATATGTGCCTGATCATAGCTCGGCATTTTGATTATATGTTATCGGGAGTGTAGTTTTTTCAAATGCCAACTCCACTTCCGACAACTGCTTTTTCCATTATCTGGAGGATATTACTGTCGTCGGCACATACGACTGGGGTTTGGCTATTTATGATTAGGCACATATAATTTGGCTATTTATGCCCGTATTATATGGTCTTTGAACAAAGCGAGTCGTCGATCGTTGAATGCATGTGGCAATTACTCGAGATATATTTTCGTTTAATCTTATATAACCGCATATATAAAATTTATGTTTCAATAAAATAATAGTCAACTTATTCTAATGAATTAAATGTATTGACATATTTTGCCATATTTACATCATGAGTACATGGCCATGGCATGTCCAATTCTCGTCGATCTGTCCATCGATATGTGGCCTCGCATATTCCGTTGGTCGAGGGGGAACAAAAAGAATGTCAAGGGAGCACAGCGATTTAATATCTCAAGCAGCCAACATCAGTTTGAGATGCGATCACCTGACTCCATTATATGGCAGCCATACTAGACTTCTTCCTACCGTGACATCGATGTCATCCTCTATGCTCATAATCTATCGGGTTTACGGATGATTTTTTGGAATCTCTTATTTAAGAGTTTTTGGTACTTGGGTGACCGGACCATCCGATAATTGACTGGGCAAATATGTATAGCAGACAACCCGCCTCCGAGTTTCTGTTGTTTCTCAGAACACGAATTTCAAGCAGCTGTTGTCCAAAGTTGCCCTGTCACAAATCAACACATAAGAGATGTCTCCCAAGAAGAGTACAATGCCTATTGGAAGGCAGTAGCACTCAGACCATTACTACCGCCGATTACGAGATATGTAAATGTTAATTTGATTGGAGTTGGTTCAGTGGCACCTTCAACGCTGCGAATCACATGATCACCAGCACCGATAAATGAACTGCATGTGTATGAGACACAGTTCTCGGTAGGTGGTTCTACGCACGTCCAACCACCAAGGTAGAATTTGACGGTAGACGTCGGCCTATCGGAGGGGACTTCATATTCGGTAGATATCCCGCGACCCGAGTTTCCAATCAACGTACCTCTAGCTTAATCTTTGACGCAGTTAGAACGGCGAGAGTCCTACATCGATGCAGTAGATAACATTCGAGGTCTCCGTCATTTATTACTACACGAGACACGTCAGCGTGAGGATCAACTCAAAGCACGTGATGATCGGATTGAGGAGTTGGAGCGTAGACTAGCACGCTTTACTATGCCTAGTCGTGGGTTTAAGCAGGGTCGTACGAGTTCTAGCCGTCCGAGTGTTTACATACCAAAATCCTCCGACCCGGTCCTCGCATATCAGTCGCAACAAAGTTGGAGAAATTTATTTGGGTCTGACCCAATGACAGGTTTGCATGTGGATTTAGGTGCGGATTATGAGTACCGTCCGGATCACCCATGATGTATAATGTAGTATTCTCAAAATTATCATGAATTTATTATTTATAGTTGTCTCAATTTAATTGCATTTTCTTTTAATTTTTGTTGCATTATATTTTTTTTACACATGGAATTAAGGCAACCAATTTATTACCCTGCTTTGATACTTTATTAATATTTTAAAATCAAAGTGACACTATAAAATCAAAGGTAATAAATTTATGCATTTCGGCACTTAAAATATTAAATTTAAATCACAAAAGTAATATTATGAATACAAATTAATCATATATTAGTGTTAAAATAATAACTTAACTAGAACAAACATTCTTACATGAAATAAATGATTATTAGGATGCCTAGTTCAAACACTAAGGTCGAACCTTATAGAAGTACAACAAAATGGTTTCCCATTGCGCACTAAACATTTCGGTAAGTAAGACCGTTGCGTATCGAAATCAACATATTCTTCGTTGTACTTCGATATATTTGATTCGTAGTCTTCCCCATCATATTCATATTTGCATTCCGAAAAGTAATCATAACGAGAATTGGTGTAGTCGGAAATGTCTTCATTTGATGCCAACATGGAGTCGTTATATATGTTAATTAAGTGTTCCTAGATCTAATAATCTGATAACATCGCGCGTAATGCGCTGTGATAACATTGTAAGCACCTCTCCATTTTCCATATCTCTTCCTTCAATAAATCAAGACAAAACGTATCCGCTTCTTCGGGATACGATATTGGCCAAAGTGCGGCAGCCCGATTTTTCGGCATGGATATGTGATGATAATGGCAAAGCACCTCTAGGTCACACCTTTCATCATATTTATCTGGCCATGTGAGCTGTTCTCAATGATACTCAACTCCGTCTTCAGGTTCCGAAGTGGGAGAGATTATGAATATATGACCAAAGTCATTAAGAAAACGTCGAGATGTATCAATCAGATAAGTTTGGAAAATTAGTTTCTTCCCATACCAATCGTTACCAGCAATATCTGTGTATGATCCATTGTAAATGGATGAGTTGTAGGGAGAAGATGCCATCTTTGAATTTTAAGACAATGGTAGATAACAAATGTTCCAATCATTCCAATTTTTTATAGACAATTTTTAACCAAACAAGTAAATTTTTATTTACTGTGACACACATAAAGTAAATTATAAATTGTAGTCCTAAAAGAAGTTAATTGTAAATGTAAAGTAATAAAGTAAATTTTAGTAGTCCAAAAGTTGTAGTAGTCCAAAAAAAGTAAATTGTAAACTGCAGAGATATTTTAATAGGCAACTTATAACCAAACAAGTAAATTTTTATTTACTGTGACACACATAAAGTAAATTGTAAATTGTAGTCCAAAAAGAAGTAAATTGTATATGTAAAGTAATAAAGTAAATTGTAGTAGTACAAAAGTTGTAGTAGTCCAAAAGAAAGTAAATTGTAAATTGCAGAGATACCAAATCTGTATAAAGGCACAAATTTTATCATTGTGTAGGCACATATCCCAATTTCGCAAGAGGATTTCTATATTTGTATGGACATATCAAGAGGATTTTTACCAGCTTGTGAAAAGGCACACATACCAACTGTAAGAGGGTAATTTAGATAAAATGGAGGCGTAACCCTTTTGAAGTATAGCAATGATAAGTTAATTAGCCAAAACCTTGGATTAGTGATAGAACATGCAAGCACAAATCTAATGAAGATAAGACCCAGTTTAAACTCACAAATATATCGTGTATAACTCAGAAAGTAGTAATGAACTTAGTATTAACTTAGCTAGAGGGAGAGAGAAGTAAGCACCCTAGATACACCTTGGCAGACATCCAAACACACCAACCACCCTCAAGAATCTCTATCAAGTATGAAAAGCTTTGTAATAAATGACAATGGTGAGTGAATAAGACCTCTAACTTGTAATAAATCTCTCTCTGATGTGTATTCTCTCTAGTAATAACTTCTTCAACTCTCAAAAAGATCATCTTCTGAACTCTCAAAAAGAGCATCCTCTCCTCAGGGGTGGTTAGGGTCTTTAAATAAACCACCCACACCATCCCCGAGGCAACTCAGTCATTAAAGACTATGAAACACATCCCTCATACTTTATGTCACAACATTAAATTCCTGATGCACTAGTTGTCTTCACGTCATAAACATTAAATGCCAAGACATGTCTTTTGCCTAACCACTGTGTGTCAGGGGGGGATGTTGTCACAGAGGTGGCTCACCAACTGGCTGACAGCCCCAAATACCATGATGGTTTACTCAAGTGCATGTCTGACATTCTTTAGCTGGCTAGTGACATCACCTAAAGTAGATGTGACATTAAGTAGAGGGTTATTTGGTTCACAACTCAACGCCCGATGGAACTCCAAGCTGCTCCGCCCGAGATTCCATGGTTAGGGTTCTTTGATATTTTACCAAGTGTATCTAAGATGGTCAGGACAAGCCCCAACGGTGCCTCACTTCTCAATCCTCCAAACCAAGTCCCTCTAAAGTTCCCACGATGAGGTCATTCGATAGAGCATGAAAGCTCTCCTAGGCCCTGCCAAGCCTGGTCTCTCGCGAGTACCGTTTGACCTCACATTAAAACTAATTATTATTCTCGTTACACAATTATAACCATTATAGCTTACAGTCAATATAAACAGAGATAAAATATGACTAATACAACAAGATAAAATACAAGTTATCACACTGAGCTGCCTCGCTTGAGCTACCGCGCTGAGATGCCACACCGGGTTGCCACGGTGCCATAATCCTCAAAACACTGTTGCTAATGTGGAATTACCTCTAATCTCAAAATTATCTTCAAACTCCCTCTACATTTGCCCCTTCTTGGAGAGGTTTGTTATAGCAAGAAATGTTTGCACGAAACTTCTCAAATCGATGAACCTTCCCTTCGTGAAAAAAAAATCTGGCCTCTTTTCCTTCGTTAGAACCGCGGTGTTACAATCTCCAGGAAAAAGTAAAATTCTCCCCGATGTACCTGAGTTGAAGCGCCACGGATTATTGGGGCTTGGACGAAGGGACATCGCCACTTTTTCCTTATATTGAGCTTCAACTGTTCTAGCTTTTTATTATTTGAAATTCTCCCGAAAGGCTTGCTAACCTTCTCAAATACCCGCTTTAATTCTTGGCAAGTGAGATTCTCCCTTGTAATGCCTCACTATGTTCGAAAAAACAAAAATTCTACCCAATGTAGCTGAGTCACCACTTGAACAACATTTGGACTTGTGATGAGGAGACATCGTAGCTTTGAGCCGTTAGGACATCTGTTCCGTTGGGAGTTATTGGATATGTTTGACAAAAATTCTGGCGCCAAAACTCAAACTTGCTGAAGAAGGCAACCCTTTCTATTCCCCAGGTGTCACTTCGTAAATGAAGTAGCGTTGTTTTTTCAGTTGTCAAAACACTTCCCGAAGTGCCACGTGTTCATTTGAAATGATTATAAGCGGCCTTGCACGTACGATGGTGGGAAACAAAAAAGACAGGTTTAAAAGGTTTAAAAGTCTTCAAAAGTCTCTTTTATTTTCAAACCCTTCTCTTTACTTCTTCTTCTTTAAGCTCCCGTATTCCTTAGAGAGAGAAACCTGTGCGAAAACTTCCATTGTTATCCAGTTATTTACTCATTCTCTTCCTTTTCTTATGTGTTGTGCCACCACTCGTGGTTGTGGTTCTCCATCTTCATTCCCAACCCTTCTTTTATCAATCTTTCTTTCTTGCACATTGTTGTTGTCTGTAATGGCCTCTTCAAGCAACTCTGTCGCACCTGCCACTAGTGTTCCACCTGCCGCCCCCGTTGTCATCGCCTCCTATGCCGCCTCATTGACTATTGCTCGTCAAGAACAATTGCGTTTCTACCGCCGGTCTCCCATTTTTGGTAAGGGTGATGACTTCGCTGGGTTTTGTAAGAGTTGTATTTTTAATGCCAAGTATGATGCCATGACGCTTGGTGATGAAGATGAGAATTTTGATGACTGGGGCTTTCTACCTCCCGAGGGGACTTTTAGATTTCGTCTTGAGCGAGGGGGCTTCCTATGGTTCCACATCGACTTCGAAGGTCCTAGAGGCTCTCCTACTCACTTTACTACATGGAACTCCCATATGCAGAGTTCTCATTCTGATACCCTCACCAAGATTGGGCTTCATCAAGCCAAGTGGTTTGGTGAGTTCACCCTGTCCAAAAATAATGTTGCCCTTCCTGTTCTGGTATCTCGCTGGAATGTTACAATACATACTTTCATCGCTACATGGGAAGAATTTACAATGACATTGGAGGACGTGTGCGAGATCCCAGGACTTGAGGCAACAGGCCAGGATCCCTATTCTGATGAAGCGTTGGATGCCCAAGAGACTACTGATCGTTTGGAGTTGGACCGTATATGTCGAAGGTGCATTGGTACTTCAAACAAAGCTACCTTCACTCCTCTTATCAATTATTTATTCAAGGATTCTTCTGAAGGTAGTTACTTTGAGGTTGCCCCTAGATAAGGTACATCACTGAAACTTCCTACCTATATCCTTATCATTCTTTCTTACTTCTTTTTAACGGGGAAGCCCAACGACCAGCCTCGAAGGGATCTCATAAATCTATCCCTCCATTTGGGCCGGGGTATCAAGCTTCCTCTGGCTGTAATCGCCTTGGGATCCCTCTACACATGGCTCGATAGAACCCTTTTGGACATGGAACGCTCTTTGGGCCGTTATAACTTGGCCAACTTTGCAAACTGTGTACTTCTCATGGGCTTCCTCTATGTACATTTCCCAGCCATAGCAGCCAAGACCAATCGCCCTCTTTCGGGGGAAATAATCCTGCTCCCATGCTCCTTTGTTTATCACAAAAGATAAAGCCGAAAGGTGCTGACCTCCTTTATTGATGACTTTTCAAGCTTTGTGATGAGGCCCTATGAAGAGGATATTTTTCTCTACACTTGTGATTTTTTCAATCATGAGGCTAGAGTGGTCCAGGCAACTACTGTAGACCTTATTACAGAAGACCCCTCACTAGCCGTGGTCCTTCTATTTTCACTCGGATACCTACCCTCTTACACTGAGTGGGGATACACCAGTGAGCACTACAATCCCAACCGATGCAGCCGTCCATTTATCTTTGATCAAGGGGCTCCTCACTCGGTGTTTTAATTATCTAACCCCAAGGTCTCCTTAAGCGAGGCGTGTTCTCTGTTTTCCTCAACTGCTCCATGGGTAGTGAGTTCTACAATGGCTGGGCGAGTCAACATCCCTAGTATCATAAGGCAAGGGGACGTGACCCCTCTTTTTGTGATAAAGTACTGGCCGAGGCAACTGGGCCAAATTTATGAATTCATCGAGGGGATCCCGTATATCCTCCAGTTCTTACATTTTATTCCTTGGAGTTAGGGTTGAAGGGTAATTTTATTCTTGGGATTGAGTTCCCTCTAAACCAGACCCCTAAAGAACCTCCCACCGAGCTTCCTCCATACTGCCCCATGATCCCTATTGTCACACCCAAACCCAAGGCCGCTGCAACCCCCAAACTATCTGCCCCCTCGACTAAAGCTGCAATGGGAGAATGGCCTTCTGAGCCACCTGCCAAGAAGGCCAGGAAATCCAAGTCCTCGAAGTCCAAGCCCCAGGTTCAAGCAGAAACTCTCTTAGAGGCATTTCCTATTGCCTCCATTCACCCTCCCATGTCTCCATAGATGGATGAAGAGCTGAGGACGCAGGTTGAAGCTGAAGTCGCAAGAATAAATGCCGAGTTTTAACGATGCGCTGTTGTCGTTCCTCCTTCGACTGCTTTTCCCATGATCGTGGTTGATCCTAGTGAGCCACCGGCAAAAAGGAGAAGAAGGTCAAGAGCACCTAAAAGTGGTGGTGCAACGAGCTCAAGGAGGAAAATGCTGGGAACCAAGCCCGAGAAGAAAAAGATGCTTGAGAAACCTCAATCCCTAGCTTTTTCTGCTGCTGCCTCCTCGCCACCTTCACTAGTGGTTATACCTTCTAGTTCTCCCTCTGGATCTGAGGTATGTTGTTCATTCTTGATTTCTTATTCCCCTTCTCTTAAGGTGTGTTGCATATGCTCATTTCTTAATAAAAAATGCTTTGGTGCAGGGAGTTGGAAAAGAGAGGACCAATCCTCCCAGTCCCCCTGTAAGCCGCTTCGTGGGGGGCGTTGCGGTATCTCTCAAGATGATATCACCCCTCCTCATTCCCCTATAAAAGGCCTTACCTACTCACAGAGATTGTCCTCCCAACGGCCAAAGAAACTGCTACGAGGGGTACCGTCGTTAAGTCTTCTAAGTTTCCTTATCAATCAGAGGGAACTACTGCAGCCTCCTCTGAGTTACCATCGGAGCAGGAGGTCCCTCTGCCCCTCATTGCGGTCGACGAGAGTGCCCCGCAGGTAAATTTATTGCCAAGTCTTACATCTTTTATTTATCCCCTTATTCTTTTTATTATTTCTAATATATTGGGCCATTTTAGGTTGAAGTGGCATCACTGCTAGCTAACATTCTCCTTCCTCCTGCATTGTCAACGCCCCTTACTGTAGTTCCTCTTTTTGGTGCCATAACGGGGGTAAGTAAAGATTAGATACATTTCTGTCTTTTTGAGTATTAATTTGTCATTCCTAACACTTAGCTTTGTTGCTGAAGATTTCCTCAAGTCTCTCTCCGCCCTTTGCCCTTAGTGGCCTTTTGCCCTCCAAGGCCACGATTGATGTTATTACTTTCGTTGGGGATCTCTTGAAGATCCAACGTCATCTTTCGATGATGCGCCTGTGTTGGCTTTAGTACCTTATGTTGGCGAGGGAGGTTTTCCCTACCATTGAAGCTTCTCCAGCCAAGGGCCCCATTGAAGCTGCTGAGGCAATGAGCCCGCCTCCAACGGCTTCTACCATGAGATCCCCCATGGTGACTCCCGTTCTCACTCCTACTGCTTTTGAGGTACTTTACTAATTTCTCTGTATTTCTCAGTTTCTCGAACTTCACCTATGTAGGTGACTTAACAACGAAAACACTTGTTAAAGTTTTTTCCAAAAACTCTACCTATATCGATGGCTTAACAATGAAAACACTTGTTAAGATTTTTCCAAAAACTCCACCTATATCGGTGACTTAACAACAAAAATACTTGTTAATATTTTTCCAAAAACTCCACCTATATCGGTGACTTAACAACGAAAATACTTGTTAAGATTTTTCCAAGAACTCCACCTATATCGGTGACTTAACAACGAAAACACTTGTGAAGATTTTTCCAAAAACTCCACCTATATCGGTGACTTAACAACGAAAACACTTGTCAAGATTTTTCCAAAAACTCCACCTATATCGGTGACTTAACAACGAAAACACTCGTTAAGATTTTTCCAAAAAAATTCCACCTATATCGGTGACTTAACAACAAAAACACTTGTTAAGATTTTTCCCAAAACTCCACCTATATCGGTGTCTTAACAACAAAAACACTTGTTAAGATTTTTCCATAACTCCATATTTCCTCTGACTGTTCTCAGGTTGCACGAGAGGATTCTTCGCCAGTTCCTTTGTCTGTTGGCTCGCGCCATCAAGAACCTGTCGTCTCAAAAGATTCCAGCCATAATGGCCAAGGTTCTATGAACGGTACCGCTGCCAACAGCGAGTCTGGGTGCGATCTTCCTCTGCCCAACCTAGCTCCTCACGCCTTCTGCCTGATGGTGCTCCAACGTTCTCCTCAAATGCCTTTCAACCATCATTTGGTAGTTGAGCAACTTGCGAACCATCATCCCGAAACATTCACAGTGGATCTCCTTCGTTCAAACATCTCATTTATGAGCTACAGGCTTGAGGGTATGGCCACCGTTATTGCTGAAATTGCCAATACTCTAACTGCGAGCATTACCAAACCCGCCTTAACCAATTTTTTGGTTTTTTGAGGGAGTTGGATCGCGACGGCTTCCGTTTTGATTGACTCATCATGCATTTGAAGACTTTAAAGATCTAACGATTGGACAGCCAGAGGGAACTCTTGCAAAAACATCAGGAGGACCAGTGGGCCGAGGAAGCTAAGCTGGTCGAGCTAGCACCTCTTCTGGAAACCATTGACAAAGAGGTGGGGGACCTCGAGGAGGCTCTACACGTGACAAAGTTGAAACGAGAGAAATTCCTCATCGAGCGCACACAAGTGCAAGCGAGACTGGAGGTTTTTATGAATGCCCGATGGTCTTGTCAAGGAGCTTCTTCGGGCCTCCCTAGAGACTTTTTCTCTTCCCCATACCTATGGTTTCTACTAGGCCCATGAGTTTTTGTATATAATTTTCTTTTTTTCTTCTTCTCGTGTAATTTTTAGGCAGTAGCTCCCAATTTTGTAATGCCCCAAAGTTTATGAATGAAGAAATATATCAATTTTCTCATGCCATTTCTTTGTGTTACAACTGTTTACATAGATTGTGAAGTGTGAAGTTCTGTAATTCTTTCATCTCTGCTTGAGCTATAATAAAAAGAACTTGTATACTCATTATAAAAAGAACTTGTATATTCATAATCAGCTAGATACATGGGTGTCCCAAACATAATTGCTTACACATGATAAACCTTCGACCATTTATTATTGATTTTGAATGGTTTGTCTTATTCCATCTTAGAAATTAAGTAATAACCTGAGCCATGAGCTTCCTTCACAATGAAAGGTCCTTCCCAATTTGCTTCAAACTTGGGTAGAGGAAGCCCCCTGATGTGTTTTACTGTTGCTTTTAATACGAGGTCTCTCCCTATGAACTTCCTTGGTCTCACCAAGTTATCGTATGCCCTGGACAGCAGTTTCGTATACATTTGAAAGTGTTGCATCGAATTATCTCTGTGTTCATCCAACCCTTCCAACTGCACATGCCTATGTTGGGGGAGCATGATACTTCGCAAGGCATATCGAGCAGAGGGGACTTCTAATTCCACTGAAAGAATCGCCTCGGCCCTATAAACAAGAGAGAACAGTGTATACCATGTGGGCTTCCTCTTAGTCGTTCGATAGGCCCATAAAATGGCTGGTATCTTATCGTCCCATGACCCTGGGAAATCTTCCATCATTTTAGCCAAGATATTGACCAAAGTTTTGTTGGTCACTTCGGCTTAATCGTTTCCCTTTGGGTATGCCACCATCGAAGTGTGATGGACAATGGAGTATTTGTCTGTGAGCATCGTTACTTCTGAATTGACGAAAGGGGGTTCCATTGTCTGAAAGGATAACCTTTAGGATCCTAAAATGACAAATAATGTATTCTCTGATAAAGTTGCTCACCACCCCCGCTGTTGCCCTTCTCAGTGGTATCGCCTCAGCCCACTTTGTGAAGCACTCCGTTGCTACCAGTATCCATATCTTCCCCCTCAAAGAAGGGTGTATTGCCCCTACTAGGTCGAACGCCCAAGTGTAAAAAGGATAAGGCATTTCCAGGGAGTGTAAATCCACTGACTGAGCATGGATCATATTTCCATGAAGTTGGCAAGCCTTGCACTTTCGAACGAACTCCGCCGAATCTTTCACTCCCAAAGTCATCAACTGGTCATATAACTTGGCCCCTCCTATATGATCTAGATCGTGTGCCTGTTTGAGGACCTCCACTACCTCTTCTCTCATGATATAATGCGAAGGCCTGTTGAAGTATCCCCTTCGATAGAGCTGCCCCTCCTGAACGTAGAATATCGAGGACCTTCGTCGAAGTCCCATCGCATCAATTTTCTCCATCGGGATAACTCTATCTTTAATGAAGTCAATATAGGGTTGTCTCTAGTCAGGTTGAGCCTCCATGAAGTGACATTCAGCTGCCTCGAAGAATAACTGGCATTTATCGCACTTCCGTTGTAGTTCTGCCGCATCCTGTTTCATCTTAGGACAAAAATACCCCTCCCTTTGCAATCTTTGGTAAAAGGGTATCTCAAATGTTTCACAGTGTGCTTCGTGTGTTTTCTTCAATATTTGACTTGTCTCTTCTGGACCGATGCATCTCGACAGCCATCCTCCTATGTTTCTAAAGTAAAGGTTTTCCTGGCTTGTAAAGTACTAGGCCAATTCTCTGAGCCCCATCGTTCCTTCGCCAGCCTCTAGTTGCTTCTTAATCTCTCCCCTCCAGTCCCCATCCTCTTCCATTAGTAGAATTAACTGCACAATCGAAGGATATGTTCTTCATTGGATCACGACGGTAGTTTTATCGCTCCTCATGACCATTTTCTGGGCAATGGTGGCATAGGCGTCTGGGTGGCGATTCATCATTCTGGGCTGTCTTTTGATCTTAGTTCGATGGAACTGGCAGAGGATCCTTTTAATGATTGTTCTGTATGGTTCCGACTTATGTGTTTCAACGCATACTCTCCATTCACTTGCTGAACCACCAAGTTTGAATCCCCCTTTATTCAAAGTGAACGGATCCCCCTTCGAAGAGCCTCTAGCAATCCCAACACCAATGCTTCATATTTTGCCCCATTGTTAGGACAAGGGAAATCTAACTTATATGAAAGGCAAATCTCTTCCATTCCCTTTGAGAGAATAACCTCTGCTCATCCTTTCTTTTCCGTCGAAGATCCATCGAACTACATTATCCATTCCTCATCTGTTGCGTCTAGGTGGTTAGCCTGCAAATCATCTCCTTAAATATTTTCTTTGGGTGGCTCAAACATTCCTGAGGGGAAAATAGCTAACAGATCAGCGTATGCCTGGCTTTTGATTGCGCGAGGAACCATGCACTTCAAGTTATATTCAGATAGGATGAGGAACCACCTAGCTGCCCTACCAATTAAAATCGTTCTTGCTAGAAAATACTTAATAGGATCACATCTAGTTAAAATATGAATTTTAAAAGACAACATATAATGCCTATGTTTTTGTGCTACAAAGACTAAGGCTAAAAAATGCCTTTCTAAGCTGCTATATCGGACTTCTGGACCATGGATGATCGTACAGAGGTAGTAAACTGGTCATTCTTGCCCATTAATCACTTGTGCCAGCAAATCTCCCACGGACCTCATGGTGGATGTGAGGTACAGTTGTAACGGTATTCCTGACTTTGGGGGGACCATGGTCTGTGGTGAAACGAGCAGTTTCTTCAGCCCGTTGAGAGACTCCTGGTGAACCTCCTCCCACTTGAGCTTCGTGTTCTTTCGCAACAGCTGCATCAATGGATGTGTTATTTCGGCTAATCCAGGCATAAATCTCCTGAGGTAGGAGACTTTATCGAGGAAACTCTTCAGCTCCTTTGTCGTTCTTGGGCATGGCATTTCTAAAATCGCTCGTTGTTTGTCCTGGCCCATCTACACCCCTTGTCGATCAACCATAAAGCCTAGGAATTTCCCACTTGTCACTCCAAAAACACACTTCAGTGGGTTCATCTTCAATTTATACTTCCTACAATGAGAGAATACCTTCCTCAAATCACTCAGATGGGACTCCTCCTTCCTCGATTTGATGACCAAATCATCCACATAGAATTCCATAAATTTATGGAAGAAGTCATAGAAAATGGACATCATTGTTCTCTAGTAGGTCGCCCCAGCGTTCTTAAGTCCAAACGGCATCACCTTGTACATGAAGTTGCACAACGGGGTTCTAAATGTTATTTTCTCTGCATCCATGGGGTCCATGTTGATCTGGTTGTACCCTATATACCCATCCATGAAGTTGTACATCTCATGACCTACCATTGCATCTATCAAGCTATCAATGGATGGCAGAGGGAACTCATCTTTGGGATAAGCTCTGTTCAAATCCATGAAATCAACACAGATCCTAATTTGATTTTTGTCTTTCTTTCCCACTGGGATAATGCTAGATAGCCAGAGTGGGTGTTGTATCGGTGTGATGAACCCTACCATTAGTAAGCGATGAACCTCTTCCTTGATCTTCAAATCTAACTCAGGCTTGTATGTTCTCGTTACTTGTTTCACCAAAATGGCTGAAGGCATTACGTTCAACTTGTGGTAACTTACTTCCTCATCCAGCCCCTCTATCTCCGTGTATTTCCATGCGAAGATGTCTATAAACTCTCGAATCAACTCAACCAAGGCCTCTCGTTTCTCTTTACTGAGATCCTTCGAGATGAAGATGGGCCTTGGATCTCCCCCTTCTTTGGCCAGGTTCAACTACTCCAACTCTTGTGCCTGTGGCTTTGGCTGATTTGCCATGTAGTCTGGTTCTTCGACGACATCCTCTATGAATTTCTGTATGTTGGAGTTATCTATCACTATGCATTGTACCCATTGATCCACCAAAAAGTATTCGTATATCGGGTCAACCTCATCATCAATTTCCTCAGCCGCCCACTCACATCGTTATAATCGATACACCACATTTCCTTCCTCGATAATGACCTTCTTGCATTGTCTGTTGGTAGTGATGACTGTCTTCCTCTTCTTCTCTCTAGAAGACTCGACCATTCTTTTTCCTGAGAACCGGCTCAACACGCTTTATCATTGAACCTTGTGCTCTATTGGGTCCGCTCTGGGCCTCATCCAGTCTTTGAGCTATTTCGAGATGATTTGGGGTCGAGGGGCCACCTGGTGAGCCTCTTCGGCTATTACCCTTGTGCTTCTTGCAACCTATTTACCATGCTCATTTACGGGTCCTGTCCTCTCTCTGATCGAAGGGACCCATGCTCCCTTCAGTCTTCTCGTTAGGACCCGGACATCCTCTTCTAACTCTGTATAAAATGCCACATCTACCAAGTGAGCTTTTTTAATAGCGAAGGGCCTCTTCGTAGCCCTAATGGTCACCTTCGTTCCCTTGATATTCGCTTTATCACATTGATGGTACGTAGAAGGAACTAGCCCTTGATTGTGCATCCACACCCTTCCTATTAGTAGATGATAGGAAGTTGCACTCTCTATTATATGAAACTTGATATGGGAACTCATATTTCCCATCACAATCCCAACATTAACGTACCCAATGGATTTGGAAGATTGGTTATCATACTCCGAAATTACCAAAGGCATGGGGACCAACCTTTCTTCTGAAATATTTACTGCATTAAAAGAGTTGATTGGCATGATATTGATGGAAGCTCCCCTATCTAAGAGAGTCCTTGAAAAGCTAACTCCGTTGACACTACCAATCACATACAATGGCTTGTTGTGAGGGAACCTTATAGCCTTATCTGCATCGCTGAAGGTTACTTCTAACAGAAACCTTCTTACTTGGCCATGGGTCCCTTCCATCTCATCGAAGGGACTGCGTTCTTCGTCTCAATATCAAGTATTGCCTGGGTTATATCCAAACTACTCTCCTTCGGTATCCCCACTTAGTCGAAGAACCAGGTGAACTTTAGGGATTTCAAAACTGCACAGTATTCTAGAATTGGGTCTACTTCCTCACCATATACATCCTCCACATCCTTGGCTCTTGCTTCGTCATAAGCCAACACTATAATAGCCATTCCCCTTATACAATCTTCCAGAGCCTCTTCATACTCTTCTTGCTTCGTTGTTGACTCTCGTTCTCTTCTCTCAGCCTCTTCATCATAGGCCACCACGAGATTGGCCCCATGTACTGGTAGTGGGTTGTTGTTGACGTTCTGTGGAGGGATTTTCAATGTCCCTGCCTTCACGTACTTTTTGATGATTCTTCTCAGTGTAGAGCAACTCTCGGTTGGATGTAAGGACACAAATTTCCAATTGAGTCCATATATAGTTTTGGCTCAATTCCGGACAAAAACATTTATTCATAGGTTAGTAATTTATTGTAATACTCTCAAGCCTATGAAGTGTGTGTTGAAGACGTAGCGGCAAAGAATATAAAGCTTCATCAAAATGCCGGTTTGCGTGCCTCGTTTCTACGTCATCAACTATGGTTCCATCCTCCCAAGGTATGAATGCAATTATATTTATATAGGAGCTTGGAACAATGTTTATTGGGTGTTAGGATTAATAAAATAAGTTTATAAAAGTTTCTGGGCCAAAAATCGAATTTTACAAACATTCTGGTCATTCGTTAGAAATGTCATTCGAACGAGTTTTTTTCGTTCGAACCAGGTTTCGTTCGAACGAGTTTTTCGTTCGAACCAGGTTTCGTTCGAACGAGTTTTGCCAACGACCCTAACTGGTCAGTCGTTCGATATGTCGTTCGAACGAATTTTCTCATTCTAACGAGGTATCTAACGAGGTTCTAACGAGCCCAG
The DNA here is from genome assembly GCA_949130495.1 of Sambucus nigra. Classification (NCBI taxonomy): domain Eukaryota; kingdom Viridiplantae; phylum Streptophyta; class Magnoliopsida; order Dipsacales; family Adoxaceae; genus Sambucus; species Sambucus nigra. The sequence continues at coordinate 233,815,447 of OX422212.1, forward strand.
GCTGGTCGCTCGTTAGAAGTCTCGTTCGAACGAGAATCAAGTTCATTCGAACGAGATTCCAGTGGGAACAGCTTTTGGCAGTTTTATGTAGTTTTTCCCCACTTCTCCACTTGATTTTCCACCAACTTTTTTCATACATTATTATGTGCGGGAAACACATTTTCCAAGATAACTTTTCCATCCTAATACATCTCCTAGAGAGAGTTTGAGAGATTATTTAAAAAAGGAAAATGTTCATGTTTGAGTGTTCTTTAACTTAAAGAAAAAAAACTTTAAACACTTAGTTTACACCCATTGTTGTTTATTCCAAGTTCTATATATACATATCTTTACTTGGAGTTTTTGGCACCGGTTTTCTCTACCGAATTCAAGAAGAGACGTTTCGGGTTTGCTTCTACACCCCATCACAAAGAAGACTTTTTGTTGAGATTCTACCCACACGGAGAAAGGCTCCATGCTTGGGTGACGGTGACCATATAAAGTCCCATCGGTGGATTCCGAGACCGCGGTGGTGTTCCGAGGTTGTTCGCTAGGAAGAGGTTTCTACAAGGAGGAGCGACAAGGCTTGAGAGGGTTCGAGTCGAGGATGTAAGTCTTTTGTCTTGTAATTGTAATTCCGTATCTAGTGGACTTGTGGCTAGGGCCGTCCGAGGTTTTTTCCCGTCTTGGGTTTTTCCTCGTACATCGCGGCATAGTGTGACATTGTTTATTTTATCTTGCATCATAATTTAGAACGCATGCTTAGAATAAATTCAAGATAAAATTTGGTTTAATCATCACACTCATTTAATTTGGGACTAAATTAAATTTTGGGTAAATTTGGTTTATTCAAGTCATTTGCTAAAATTGGTGTCGCCTAACTTTGGATAATATGAACAATCATGACTTAGGCAAATTCTAGGGCTTGGATCTATTTAATTGGACTTAATCGGTTTAAGTAAATATTAATTTTTTTAGTTAACTAAAATTTGGAATTTTAGTATTTGTTTTGTTGAACCATCACACCGTTTACGCTTCCGCATTTAAATTAAGTTTTTACAAAAAGGAAATTACATGTTTGAGTTTAATTGAAGAAAGTTTTAAAATCTGGGGACCCTCACGCTCCAACAAGTGGTATCAGAGTCAAAAATGATAATTTATTTCGTTAGGATCCTTTAATTTTTGGCTAAAATGGATTTTTCCCCATTTTCAAAATTTCCTATTTTTGATGGTTCAAACTACGCGTATTGGAAAGCGCGAATGAAATCGGCACTTAAATCTATCGATGAACGTGTTTGGATGTCTGTTGTTAACGGTTGGACCCCACCAACACATTTAATTGAAAATGAACATGTTCCCAAACCCGTCGATAGATGGACTGAAAATGAGTTTAAGCTAGCAAATTTTAATTCCCGTGGTTTAAATGCTTTATTTAGCGCTGTCACACCAGATGAATTCCGACGTATTATGACGTGTGAAACCGCTAAAGAATCTTGGGATATTTTACAATTAACTCATGAAGGAACTAGTGTCGTTAAAGCTTCAAAAACCTCACCACTCAATTTGAAACTATCAAAATGGATGAAAAAGAAACATTTGATAAATTTTATGCTCGACTTTCTGATATTGTTAATTCATCTTTTAACTTGGGAGAGAAAATACCTGACGACCGTGTTGTAAAGAAAATTTTGAGGTCCCTACCCGATAGATTTATTCCTAAGGCGACCGTTTCAAATTCTTTACCCACTTTAGCCTCTACGAAATTAGAAGAGCTTGTAGGTGATTTACAAACCTATGAACTGGATATGTTTCCCTCTAAAAATGAAAAGAAAATCGAAAAGGGTGTTGCTTTAAAAGCCCGAAAAGAGGTTAAACAAGTAGTAGAGAGCGAGAGTGATTGTGACTCGGAAGATATGGCTTTATTTGCTCATAAATTTAGAAAATTTCTTAAATTCAACAAAGATAAATTTAAAAATGATTTTAAGAAATTTGAATCTTCTAAACATGATAAAAGCGAGAATATTTCTAAAGCCGAAAAGATCCCTAAGTCTAGTAATGAAAATGTTGATAGGGACGAGTCTAATAAGTGTTTTGGTTGTGAAGGTTATGGCCATAGGGCTTATGAGTGCCCCACTAAACTAAGGAAAGATGGTAAGCGACCCATTTCATATAATGCAACCCTTAGTGATAGTGATAAGGAAGAGAAGCCCGATTCCCCCACTAAGAAAAATTTTGTGGCTTTTATGGCTAGTCATGTGAGTGATAGTGAAAACTCATCGATTGATGAAACGATAGCACATGCCACTTCCAAGGTCATTGTTCATGATTCTCTTATTTTTGATGATAGAGAGAGTGAAGAAGAAAGTGAGAGTGAAAATGAAGATGAGGTTGATTTGAGTGAACTTCAAAATGCTTTTCAAGAACTTTATAAAGAATCTATTAAATTGAAAAGAGTTAATTTGAAGTTAGAAGCTAGTTTAAGAGAAAGTGTCAAGGTCATTGATGAAAATGTTTTAATAGAAGACCTTAGGACACATGTGAGGACTCTTTAAGAGAAGCTTGAATATGTAGAAGGCGAGAGAGATAGCCTTAGGGGTTTAATGGAATCCTTGAAAAAGGTGCTTCTTGCTTGTGAAGAGCGAAATGTTTTACTAGAATTTAACATTGTAGAATTGGAAAATAAATTAAAAGATTCTAGTATTGTCAAATTTGATTTGGAATGTCGTTCAGAAAAACTAGATAAAATGTTAGGAACGGTCCAAATTAAAAATGACACTTGTGGTTTAGGCTTCAATCCTTGTAATGACTTTACTCATAATGCCCAAACCAATGTTTTAGGAGAATCAACTAGGAATACTTTTAAAGATCACTCCTTAAGTAAATCTTTTCGACATGTTCTCACTTGTACACATTGTGGTCGACAAGGTCATCTTAGGAAATTTTGTTTAGATCTTAAACAAATTCCTAGAAAACCCCATAGTAAAGTAACCACGGTAGTTAACGTTCCTACACCCCAAGATAGTCATTCCTCATTAATTTGGGTTAGGAAATCCGACTTGATTGCCTTACAAAATAGGGTTGTTGATTCTCATTTACTTTCACATACTTCCTCCCTTGCTAAATCTAAAGGATGAATGTGTTAGTGTTTGCATACTTTAGCGTTTGTACTTCATGCTATATTCACATGCTAATTGTATGTTTGTTTTAGTCATTTTCTAGTCATAGCCTTATTTCATATCCCATGCTAGAAATTATGACTTGCTTATCTTTTTGTATTACATTTTGTGTTTGAATTAACTGAAAAATATAAAAAGATTTTTGTTTATCATTTGTGTTTTATTTATTTCATTTAAGCTTAATGAAAAATACAAATGATTTTTGTTTGTCCTTTTGAGTAAATATTTACTTTTGATTAAATATGTTAAAAACTCAAAAAAAAATTATTCTGTGTGTATTTTAGTTTGACACACTTTATGTGGCATATATTTGTGTTTGAATCCCATACGTTTACGCTCCCATGTGGCTAGAATTTTTGGTTTAGATTTTCAATCCTTAAAATGTTCTTTACCATGCTTTATATGGAGTAGTTGGATTTTGTGTTGTTTAAATGGATTCTATTTTTATATGCCTCTTTTCACACATGCACGAGCTCTTTTGAAATCTTAATGTCACATGTTATATTTGAGCTTTTTGAGGTGTTTTCCTATCAATCTAGTCATCTACATATCTATGACCTAGGAGGACAAGTGCATGTCAAAATTCGTTGCATTTGAGATTTGTGTGAAAATGAAAACATGATAAATTAATATATGCACGGGGAAGGGCTCCGAAAGGATGAATTAAATCCTTTGCGATAGTAAGCCACCGTTTATTGTATCTAAAAGAAATACGTGATCCACTGGCCTAAAAACAGAATATTTGGCATTAAAAAGAAAACAATTGCCAAGGCCTATGTTTGTTTGATATATTCATTCAAAAGTAAAAGAATATATATGCTTATTGAGGGAGAATTGGATGGTATATCAACGGTTTGCACAATGTCCGTTTATCCTAGTTGTCTTTAATGTCATGACTCTATTTGGTTTGTAGAATCATCATCATGCTAGGCTTGTATGCATTGTGTATGTTTGTTCATTGAGTTCAATCTTTATATTGTCACATGAGGTTATATTTAACTGTGATGAAGTTTGCAATCAAATGAGAACTCCGTGAACGTTTATTAAGTGTTTGGGTCTAAATTTAATTGTTGCTAGTTCACACCCCTACACTTCCGTTTTCATATGACACATTTTTGCCATACGAGTGTGCAAACTAATTGTATTTTGTGTCATGTGTGTGTTTATATCTATATATATATATAAGTTCTCTATTGGTATATTTCTAGTATATATATATGATATTTGTTTGTCTTTGCCTTCATTTCTAGTCCATCCATGCTTATACTTCATTCTTGGTATCTATTTTGGATTAGTTATGATTTTGTTGCACATATGCTTTCATGTTATCACCTTAAGCTTTCACATGTTTTTATGTTTTGATAATTTAAACCTTTGTCTATTCCTGAACAAAAAGGGGGAGAATGATGATAGGGGGAGAAATGGTATCTAAACTTATTATTATTGAATCTTAGTTTGGGGGAGATTTATCTTAGGGGGAGACGTCTTTCTAAGTAAATGTCATTTGTGTGATAAAGGGGAGAATTATTTTTGGGGGAGTAATTATTTAATTGCATTTAATATATTGATATTCCCTATGCATTTGAAGAGTTTGCTTACGTGTGCAGGTATTCTACTAAAGCGGCATCTTTAAAAGGCAAAGTGTTTAATCCTTGGGCTGAGTCAAGATTGAGCGGGTTATGTTTTGAGTCTAGTGAGCTTGACGGCCCTTTAGGATTTTTGTTTTGTTTTTTGTCCCGGAATAGCCAAAGGGGGAGATTTGTAAGGACACAAATTTCCAATTGAGTCCATAAATAGTTTTGGCTCAATTCCGGACAAAAACATTTATTTATAGGTTAGTAATTTATTGTAATACTCTCAAGCCTATGAAGTATGTGTTGAAGACGTAGCGGCAAAGAATATAAAGCTTCATCAAAATGCCGGTTTGCGTGCCTCGTTTCTACGTCATCAACTATGGTTCCATCCTCCCAAGGTATGAATGCAATTATATAGGAGCTTGGAACAATGTTTATTGGGTGTTAGGATTAATAAAATAAGTTTATAAAAGTTTCTGGGCCAAAAATTGAATTTTACAAACATTCTGGTCATTCGTTAGAAATGTCGTTCGAACGAGTTTTTTTCGTTCGAACCAGGTTTCGTTCGAACGAGTTTTCCGTTCGAACCAGGTTTCGTTCGAACGAGTTTTGCCAACGACCCTAACTGGTCAGTCGTTCGATATGTCGTTCGAACGAATTTTCTCGTTCTAACGAGGTATCTAACGAGGTTCTAACAAGCCCAGGCTGGTCACTCGTTAGAAGTCTCGTTCGAACGAGAATCAAGTTCGTTCGAACGAGATTCCAGCGGGAACAGTTTTTGGCAGTTTTATGCAGTTTTTCCCCACTTCTCCACTTGGTTTTCCACCAACTTTTTTCATACATTATTATGTGCGGGAAACACATTTTCTAAGATAACTTTTCCATCCTAATACATCTCCTAGAGAGAGTTTGAGAGATTATTTAAAAAAGGAAAATGTTCATGTTTGAGTGTTCTTCAACTTAAAGAAAAAACACTTTAAACACTTAGTTTACACCCATTGTTGTTTATTCCAAGTTCTATATATACATATCTTTACTTGGAGTTTTTGGCACCGGTTTTCTCTACCGAATTCAAGAAGAGACGTTTCGGGTTTGCTTCTACACCCCATCACAAAGAAGACTTTTTGTTGAGATTCTACCCACACGGAGAAAGGCTCCATGCTTGGGTGACGGTGACCATATAAAGTCCCATCGGTGGATTCCGAGACCGCGGTGGTGTTCCGAGGTTGTTCGCTAGGAAGAGGTTTCTACAAGGAGGAGCGACAAGGCTTGAGAGGGTTCGAGTCGAGGATGTAAGTCTTTTGTCTTGTAATTGTAATTCCGTATCTAGTGGACTTGTGTCTAGGGCCGTCCGAGGTTTTTTCCCGTCTTGGGTTTTTCCTCGTACATCGCGGCGTAGTGTGACATTGTTTATTTTATCTTGCATCATAATTTAGAACGCATGCTTAGAATAAATTCAAGATAAAATTTGGTTTAATCATCACACTCATTTAATTTGGGACTAAATTAAATTTTGGGTAAATTTGGTTTATTCAAGTCATTTGCTAAAATTGGTGTCGCCTAACTTTGGATAATATGAACAATCATGACTTAGGCAAATTCTAGGGCTTGGATCTATTTAATTGAACTTAATCGGTTTAAGTAAATATTAATTTTTTTAGTTAACTAAAATTTGGAATTTTAGTATTTGTTTTGTTGAACCATCACACCGTTTACGCTTCCGCATTTAAATTAAGTTTTTACAAAAATGAAATTACATGTTTGAGTTTAATTGAAGAAAGTTTTAAAATCTGGGGACCCTCACGCTCCAACATGCTGGATCCTCCGATGAACCTGACAGTACTTTGGATCCGCCTTCGTTACCGCATTGAGCTCCCCGACGTGAATGTCCTTTGGATTATAGACCGTTCCCCCTTAGACCATCGCATTGTAACAGCTGACAGCTTCTTCCACTGTACAAGATAATGGTGGTGGGTCCTCCCTGTCTCTTTCGAGCTTCCTCTTATTGTCCTTCTTTGGTTCCTTGCCCCTATCTCCCCCCTCGATGTACCCTACCCGTGGGGGCTGAGATCGCCCCCCCGCGGGTTATATCGGTTGCCTAAACATCTTGGGCACCACCACCAGATTGGGCCGCACCACCAAGGAGATATTTCTCACCACTTTTAAGAACGCCGCAAAATTCCCCTCGCGCATCTCATTGATAAGACGGCAGATGTACTCAGGAAGCAGCCCCTCAGTGCAAATTTGCAATAACTTGGATTCTTTGGCCTCCTCCCTCACGTCGAGGGATCTTTCCCTGAACCTTTGAACATAGGACACCATTTCTTCCCCAGGTCTTTACTTCTCCCTACCCAGTTGGGTCAAAGTAAACTCATCTTCTGCCAGAAAGAACTTCTGGACAAATAATACGTGCATCTCCTCCCATGTACAAACGCTGTTCGAACCCAATGGGAATACCAGGTATATGATTTATCGGTTAAGGATTTAGAAAACTCCCTCAACCTAAGTTTCTTATTATTGCAATGCGCTCCCAAGTGTTCAATAAAGTGCTTAATATGATCCTTCGGGTTCCCACCTTTCCCTGTGTATTTTTCAAAAATAGGAGGAATATAGTCCTTTGGATAGGGCTCATCATTGTATTCCTGAGGATAAGGTGTTAGAAAGTCATCATAAACCTAAGATAACTCGCCAGCAGATTGCGAGGAGGCTTGCATGAACTTCAACATCTCTTTCTGCATCTCCTTTCTCATTTCCTCCATGGGTGATGCTATTGGGGCAACAACCAACGGGACCATGGGATGGGTACCCGTTGTAGCTGGAAAAATCATCACAGCTGGTGCCATTGATACTCCTGAGGTTCCCAATGCTGGATTCACAACAGAGGGCATGCTTGCTGGGACTGTTCATGCTACACCTACACCTGGTGGGGCCATTGGGACTGCCCCTGGTGTTAAGAAAGCATTGGCTTCCAATCCTCCCAGCATTATCGAAGCTACTGGAGTTTGCAAAAACTCATAAAACTTACTCATGAGGAGCGCCACCTGAGTGAGTACCAACCCCGCACTCGTGGAAGCTTGTGTCACCCCCGGAATGCCTGACGTCACCTGAACTGGAGGTACCTCTATCCGAGGAGCTCCATCCCTTAGAGCCTCCAGTTCTCTCGCAGCTTGTTCTTCATTGTGTTGGATGTCATCAAAGTTCAGCCTTCGATTAGCATTATCTTTCTCCACGCTCCTTACTTAGAAGAATGCCTCCCCAGCGGAGTCGCCAAATGTAAGAGGGTACTTTAGATAAAATGGAGGCGTAACCCCTTTGAAGTATAACAATGATAAGTTAATTAGCCAAAACCTTGGATTAGTGATAAAACATGCAAACACAAATCTAATGAAGATAAGACTCAGTTTAAACTCACAAATCTCTCGTGTATAACTAAAAAAGTAGTAATGAACTTAGAAGTAACTTAGCTAGAGGGAGAGAGAAGTAAGCACCCTAAATACACCTTGGCAGGCAGCCAAACACACCAACTACCCTCAAGAATCTCTATCAAGTATTAAAAGATTTGTAATAAATGACAATGGTGAGTGAATAAGACCTTTGGCTTGTAATAAATCTCTCTCTGATGTGTATTCTCTCTAGTAATAACTTCTTCAACTCTCAAAAGATCATCTTCTGAACTCTCAAAAAGATCATCCTCTCCTCAGGGGTGGTTGGGGTCTTTAAATAGCCCCTTCACACCATCCCTGGGCAACTCAGTCATTAAAGGCTATGAAACACATCCCTCATACTTTATGTCACAACATTAAGTGCCTGATGCACTAGTTGTCTCCACGTCATAAACATTAAATGCCAAGACGTGCTTTTTGCCTAACCACTGTGTGTCGGGGGGGTTGTTATCGCAGAGGTGGCTCACCAACTAGCTGGTAGCCGCAAATGCCACGATGGTTTACTCAAGTGCATGTCTGACATTGTTTAGGTGGATAGTGACATCACCACAGTAGATGTGACATTAAGTAAAGGGCTGTTTGGCTCACAACTCAACGCCCGATGGTACTCCAAGCTGCTCCGCCCGAGATTCCACGGTCAGGGTTCTTCGGTGTTTTACCAAGTGTATCTAAGATGGTCAGGACAAGCCCCAACGGTGCCTCACTTATCAATCCTCTAAAACAAGTCCCTCTAAAGTTCCCACGATTAGGTCATTCGATAGAGCATGAAAGCTCTCCCAGGCCCTGCCAAGCCTGGCCTCTCGTGAGTACCGTTTGACCTCACATTAAAACTCATTATTATTCTCGGTACACAATTACAACCGTTATAGCTTATAGTCAATATAAACAAAGATACAATATGACTAATACAACAAGCTAAAATATAAGTTGCCACGCTGAGCTACCTCGCTTGAGCTGCCGCACTGAGCTGCCGCGCTGAGATGCCACGTCGAGCTGCCACGGTGCCATAATTTCCAAAACATTATTGCTAATGTGGAATTACCTCTAATATCAAAATTGCCTTCAAACCCCCTCTACACCAACTATCTATAGAATTATGCAGACACGCATATCCAATAATTATGGACCTATACCAAGAATTATACAGGCACGCATATAATAATTATGCAATTATAATGATTTTTATCAGCCTGTATAAAGGCACACATATCAATAATTATGTATGCAGACACAAATTTTATCATTCTACAAGCACAAATTTTATCATTCTGCAGGCACACTTACCAAATTTTATTAAGACGCTTATTACCAGGCTATCATATTTATAAATAGATAGATAAATTATGAAATTTATAATGCAACTTATTAAACTTCTAACACTAACAAATCATGGACTCCTCCAGTTCTAGCGACGAGGGCCGAAATCTTATGCTACAATATGCTCAATTTAATGAAGGTGGATCATCTGATGATTTAGACGAGGAGATGATAATTATGATGGAGATTACCCGGTGGTGTGCTAAAAAATATAATTCACGATGGGAAAGAGATCGAAACCAGACGTTGAGTTAATCGTAGGAGAGAAAGGGGTCATGCAACACTATGAGAATATTACTTTGGTGAAGATAAGGTATATAATGAGTATTTTTTTCGAAGGAGATTTAGGTGAGGTATAGTGTTTTCAATCGCATCCTTGAATCTGTATGTCATTATGATAACTACTTTTTTCAGAAGAATGACGCTTGTGGTCGTAAAGGTTTAAGCTCTCATCAGAAAGTGTTGGGGGCAATTCGACTATTAGCTAATGGGGGTTCCCATGACGTGTGATCTGAGCAGTACGCCATAAGTGAAACCACTCTATTATAAACAATTATTAGATTTACAGAGGCAATTGTTAGGATTTTTGGTCCCCAGTAATACAAAAATTCGACCGAAGGCGACGTCACGAGTTTACTATTACAAAATGTTAATAGAGATTTTCGAGGAATGCTAGGCAGCATAGATTGTATGCGCTGGCATTGGAAAAACTTCCCCACAGCATGGCACGCTCAATATAGTTGTCGTAAAGAGTCACCTACTATAATCCTTGAAGAGGTTGCCTTGTACGACCTCTGGATATGGAAATCGTTCTTTGGGGTGCCTAGTTCTTGCAACGATTTGAATGTCTTGCACCGGTTTAACGTCTTCCAGGAATTGTGCAATGGGACGATAACTCCCGTTAATTACACTGTTAGCAAAAATTCTTATGATATGGGGTACTACCTTGGTGATGGCATTTACCCTCCCTACGCTTCAATAGTAAAAACATTTAGGAACCCAAATGGTATTACACAAAAATAGAAATTATTTTGCAAATACCAAGAAGCGTGCAGAAAAGATGTTGAATGTGATTTTGGTGTACCACAAGCTCGATTCGCTTTTATTCGGGAACCTTGTAAATTATGGAATAGGGCGTCACTATCAACAATTATAAAATCTTGCATTATAATGCAAAATATGATTATTGACGATGAACGTAGAGACTGTCCATGACAAAACGAGTGTGAACACAATGATGAAACACCTGTAATTATGAGGGGTCAAACTAATTTCTACGACTACCTCATACGGGATGCTAAGATAAGAGACATGACTAAACATCAACAGTTACAGAATGATTTGGTAGAGCACATTTGTAACACCCAGAGTGATGAAATGGTCGGTTGAAGAATTTAATGTATTTGTGATTGTAATCGTGGTTAATCATTTTCTTAGTTCCATTTATAATTAGTAATTGTACGAGTGTCGTAGTGATCGTATAGATGTTATTTTATTTAAAATTATGGTTTGACCGACAATATTATTGAAACTAAAATAATTAAAAATAACAAACATTTCATATATTTAAAGGGTGTCATTTCATTTATTAAGACGCATAGTGGGTCACTCTACATATACCAAAAGAAAATAACGAAATAAAATAACGAGGGTTCAATACATCTATTAAAAGTACTACTAGTCATTAATTGAACCGCTTGGACCAAACGACCCGGCAGAGTTCGACTGCAACTCGGATATCGCAGCTTCAGTCGCAGCAACCATCGCTGTTAGGTCGTTGAACCTTTTAAAATGAAACTTCTTTATAATTTCATTCATATTGTTCATATCCATCTCCATGATGTATGATTTCTCTTGTCCTTGGCGCATGAGCTGATCTTGTTTTTTGGTGAGTCGATCATCTCGCTTCATCTGAATGAACGCATCCATTTATGAGTCAAATTTAAGGGCACGATTATTCTTCCACTCATGCTTGCATTTAGAAGTCTTTAATGTTTAAGTACTGCGTTGTTGCAATCCAAGCTGTCAGAACGCGCTTGTTGACGTGCACATTGTTTTTCACTCTTCCTGCCTGGGGGTTATCCGGTACGTCTCGTACCCCTGGAATGTCATCTTCGCCTATGGGTGTAGGGCTGTCGTCATTCCCCGCTATATTTCTTAAGTCATATTTTGGTAAATCTTTCAAAATTTGATAGCAGTTATCGTACGAGAATTATTTCATGGTTTCAGCAAGGTACACAGCTCGTGCATTTGTAACAGCTTGGTACTCGTTTGTCCCGCTTCCCATATTTTTGAGTTAGTGAGAAATCTTTGCAACATATATCATTACGAGATGCGATATATGATTATAACATGTTGACAACATAGATCTCGTATGAGAAATTGTAATTCCATTTGTGACGTTATACTCATTCATCACAGTATCTTACAATGTGCCCGATGGCATCGAGTTCCCTTCAATACTTTGGGCGGTATATTTTGCATAAATGGTACATAGGACTTCGTCCTCAAACGGAGTCATATTAGGTTTCTAAATAGTACTCGAAGAAATTGGTTGAGACGGCGACATATTTTCTTTAAAAATATAAATTATTATGAATGGGAATAAGAAAATAATAAGGAAAACATTAGAGCACAATAAATCAAGGGAGAAAATGAAAAATTAAGAAGCTGTTGGGTAACTATTTATAATGAAACGGCAGTTAAAGCTACATGTAGTAAAAACCTTCCTACGAGGATGTATTGTTCGTAGCAACTTGCTACGAACTTCTTTTGTTCATAGGAAGTTCCTACGAACAAAAGAAGATCGTAGCAAGTTGCTACGAACAATACATCCGCAGGAAAGTTTTACTGATTCTCTACCCATTCAGTAACTTTTCCAAACGCTTGCCTTTTCTCCTACCAAATTTGGCATATGCATCCCACCTTTGTACGACTCACGATTTGCAGCTTTACAAAATTTCTTTGCTTTGCTCATCACCATTGTGGATACTCTTAGGCGGTTGTGGGGTGGGACTTTTATTATTTATTATAAAGCATGTCAGCCTCACAATTTGAACTCGCTCACCAAAGTTGAGTCTCTCTAACTAATCCTTCAAATCACTATTTTATTTATTTCTACAAAATGATTTATAATGATACTTTTTAAAAATATTTTATGTAATTTTTAAACTTTTGTTAACACAATTTTTTGGAGTGCCCTATATATTAAAGTAAATTCGATGATTTAATACAATGTTTACCCAATTAAACTATTGATAAACAAAAGTGCATACATTGAAACATTAGCACCTCCCCCCCCCCCCCTCTCTCTCCACACACACACACAAAAAAACATATATTTTAAGATTATTTTCATACACACTAATTTAATATTAGTCAACTATACACACACAAACTCACACTGTTTCAAGATTAGTTTTATAATTTGCAAAATATAAGCACAACCAAACACTACATAACTGTACAATATAGCTTAGCAACCCAATTTTTAGGGATAGATGTTTTATGATTTGTAGGATTTTTTGATGATCTGAAAAAAATACTTTCGCTAAAAGCCATTGAGATTATTTTCATTATTTTCATAGAATTTCAAGGATTTTGAGATTCATTAGGAATTTGTCGAAATTTTTATACAAACTCAATGTTTTGTATCCTTGATTAAACTATCCCCATTATGCAAAATGGTTGAGATTTTGTAAGTTTGAATCAAGCAAAACGTCAAGTGGTGTATTGTTAAATAGTCGCCAAAGTGTCCACACCCTCAAAGGCATTACGTGAACCAAACTTTCGTTAGTGAACTTCAAACTCGTTCTTCCACATTTACTCCGAACTCCGAACTCATTCCATCTATCTCACTCCAAACACCACAAAATAATATAGTAAAACAAAACAAGTGATGAAAGGTAATTGGCAATTTTTTGAAATTTGTGTTAATTTCAAGATTCATTGTATGGGAATTTGTAGTGGGTGTTGTTGTCAAGTTTTATTTGATATAAAACTACCGCAAGTGCACGGGCTATTGAAATATAGCGGGTATAAGTACGGATCGAACCCACAGAGATTTCGTCAATTTTTATAAAATATCGATTGTCCAACTAAACAAATGAGTGTATAAATATGATTTAGTGACAGAACAAAATAAAATAAAAATAAATGAGTGAACACAAATTATGTTAACAAGTATGGAGTTATTACTAGGATTTCGAATCCGTTTACAAATGTTACTAGCTTACGATTAATTAGTCTAATTCGCTATTCCCTTTTTTAACTCAAAATTGTACCGACTCTCGTTGCGTAAATTTCGGATGATGAAAACGTGAAAGTTTAAATAAATATTTTTACATCTCTTTTTAGATACCAAAAATCCCTATTCTCTTAAAAATATCACTCCTAAGCATTAAATGTCAAATATAAGCATGGACTATCAAACAATTTAACATAAGCATAATTCATCAAACGTACGAACATAAAATCAAAGGATGTGAATAGAAAAATTAATTTTGAAGGTTTAAAATATCACTCTCGTGACTATTTTAAATGAATACCGAATTTTTAAAATATTTTTGGAACAAGTAGGGAATTTAGCAAATTAAACCAATTAAAAATGCACTAAATAATCATGGTAAATTTCACCTCATCCTAGCAATTTAAATTAAACAATCATCATAATTAAAACACAAAACTTTCAAGATGAAATACTAATCGTCATTAATAATAGTCAACTTGCAAAAATTCGATTCCCAATATCCGAATGCCAATACAATAAAGTCTGCTCCACACTTGCACACAAAATTTCACACTCTAAAAATTTCTATCTATATGTACAAACTTATCTAAGTCTCTAAATGTGTCTGTTAAAACAAGCCCCCGCTCCCCCCGCGTGTTTATCTCTCTTTCTTCCTCTTTATAGTCCACGATTTTAATTTTTTTTATTCATGGCCGGTGGCTTTAATCCCTAATTTTAGTGGATATAATTGCAGGTGTTTTTTTTTTGTTTTTTTTATGGCTTTGGTTTTTGTTGGAATCTTGAGTTGGCAGGTGGTGATTTTGGTTTTGGGCAGAAATGGGTTTCGGGTTTGGCATGGGTGAGCAGATTTCTCGACGAAGGTTGCTGGGTTGGAGAGCTTTCGGGTTTGCCCGGGTTGTAGGGGTTATGGTCGGTCGGGTTTTGTTATGGTGGTGGTGGTTGATGGGTTATGGTGGAATGATAAGGGAGGTAGTTGGTTATGGAGTTGGAGAGAGAGAGAGGGTGTGAGGTTGAAGATGGAGGGGGGAGGTATTGGGTGTGTGAGGGTGTATTGGTTATGTGTGTGTATGAGTGGGTTGGTTTATGTGTAGGATAGTATTTAGGTTAGTTAGGTGTGAGTGAGTTGCGTGTGGAATATGTGTGTGTGAGTTTGAGTTTTATTTAGTATGTGTGTTTAATTTGTGACCCCATTAAAATAAAATAAAAATAAACCTAATAAAATAAAAACAAGTAAAATAAAATAAAAACTAAACTAAACTAGAAAAAAAATAAAACTCACTAAAAAAAACTAAAAACTAAAAAAGAACACGACACACAATACAAACTCTAAAAACTAAACAATGTTCAAATAAAAACTAATAAATAAAACAAAACACAAAAATAATAATAACCTAACTAAAAAACTAAAAGCAAACAAGAATATAGGAGAACAAATACTTAACGCACTAAACTAAAAAAATAAATCCTCTAAAAATAAATAAAATCTATTAAAAGTAAAACTCAAATAATAAAAAATAAAAACTACAAAAGAAGTAAAAATAAAACCTAAAGTCCAAAATATAAAATCTAACAAAACTAAAAATAAAGATTACAATTAAAAACTAATAAAAATAAAAAAGAAAAAGAAATAAATTCTAGAAAATTCTAAATAAATCTAAAATAAATCCTAAAAATAAAAAATATATAATTATATAAATACAAACTAAACACACACACAAGGTGTAGGTATGGGTTGGGCTCGGTTTAGGGGTCGGTTTGGATTAAGGGATTAGGTTTAATTTTGAGATTGACTTTTGACTTTCTTTCGGCTTCTAATTTTGTACAACCATAAATTCTTCGTTTCAACTCCGATTGACACGCCGTTTGAACCCAGGTGCCCCTTGATTCGAGGTGTACATTTTCCCTGTTTTGTACGAGTTTGAATTAAATCTTTTGAATTTACAATTTTGCCCCTGAAGTTGCTCGGTGCTATTTTCATGCTCAATTTGCGACCGGACTTCACCACTTTCTTTTTAAATCTGTCAATACTTAAAAACAAACTTGCACAAGAGATTAGCAATTAAGATGTGAGCGTGAAGTTCTCAAAATTGCATTATTAACCCCATTTATTCTAAAATTTGTATTTTCTTTCTTTTAAATAAAAATAACTCTAAAAGCTCTTTATTTACGATAAATTGGGAATAACAACGCTTAGATTTGGGTGTAAATACTACAAAATAATATAGTCATTAGGTGGGAGGAATGTAGATTAGATGTTCGCCATTTTAACGGAGAGGTTCATCACAAATTTTACATAAAAGGTTAAGGACAACTTGTATATGTCTTTTATGTTGAGCCATGGAGACACCTTAAGGTTGCATATAACACTTCTCAATTTTCATGATCTCGAAGAAAACTACCATAACCCTCCGATACTTACACTACGCAATAGGCCTATCTTGGATATTTTCCCTTCCCAAATCGAAGAGCAACAAGAGATAGGTTGTTAGAATTATTTTATATAACTAGTTGTAAGCCCGCGCGATGCGCGAGCGAGACGCAATGTGCCTCATACGCGGGTGATTTATAACTTATTTATAATTTGTTATGCAAATTTTATATAAAACATTTTTAAGTTAATCTAAAAAAATATGCATGATCACAGTATTTGTCCTATTTGGAATAATGTGTATACCACGTTGACATATTTTGCACCATTTTCATGCAACTGCATAAGTCACAATTCTACCCTAAGTCATAAAAATAGTGCCCTTAGGAAAAAAATTTAGTCTTTCAATTTTATTTATATTATAACATAGCTTTATATTTTTAGACATAAAACATAACATTATTATATATTATAATTATCTCTAAAATAACCTTAGTTTTTCGACTTAAAATCGAGATAGAGTCGGGTCAATATTTAAAAGTGGAAGATGTGAGGAAAAAAGGGATGTATAATGAACTAAAAAGATAAAAAATACATAACAATTAAAGATGGAGGTATAAGGGTGCATGGTATAACATTAAAAGAAGGAGATAAAAGAATGTTTGATAGTGAGAAAAATTTCATCTTATACTTCATATTATGATAACATAGAAACACATCCATATAAACACTAAACAATTAGAAATTAATAGTGTGCAAAACTCCAACAACTAAAATGAGGGATTCCATTAAAATACTCACAAACTAATAAAGAAAAATATGTAAAAATAATACAACCTTATCGTATTCCATTGTTTAATTAATTGAAAATGTTGTAAACCTAATAACAAACCTGTGCAAACAAGACTCAGAATAAGCTTTATAGATTTTTTTGAGGTAAGTTATTTAACCTACCATAACTAAGAGTATATAAACATATATCAAACTCTTTCACAAGGGTTTATAACATCAACACAAACTCATGACATAAATTTAAAAAGAAATTGAAACAGAGCACAGTTGGAACACAAAACCTCTTCTTATATAAAATTTCACCTCCGTAATAATTAACTCACTGCCTTCCTATACAAATCCCAGATCATCACAGCAACCAAAACAACTCGATCCATTGAGGATCCGAAACATCAAAACAACTGTTGTACGAAACCCTCACGCATAAACATAAAAACTAAGGGATCAAAACTCAACATTTTGACCGAATCTTGTAAACCATCTCAACTCGACTGATTACTCCAATAGTTAGATCGATGGTTTATCAACAAAATCAAACGGATATGAAAATCTTTGATCATCTATCCACATCTAACGGTTGGCATCAGAACTGGACACAATCCATATTTGAGACAATGGATCAAGCCTGAGCCAATGAAGCAGATCTTTATGCGTTGGTTTTGAGTTTGTTGGCGTTGAATATTAGTGGTGGATGTCTCCATCGAGATATGGGAGGGAGAATCCTCTGATCCGTGAATCGTTGTTGGATCTTCAGATTTCAGTGAAGTTAAAGCTTAAGAATAGTGGAGGATTTGGGTTGGTATTTGACCTACGACACCGTGGATTACGTAGAAGACAAAGGTTGGCGTTTTCTGAAGTACCTGCGCACTAAAATTATTGTTATGTCACCATCCAAGGTAGTCACCAATTCTTCTCACGCCAACAAACTCAAAACGAACGCTTAAAGATCTGAAAACCAAAACCTGTGTTGGCGTTGAAAACCTGGGTGAGTTTCAGATTATCAATACTCTTAAATAAACAACAAACTCAAAACTCAAAGAGAATGATGCAGATCTTTAAGCATTGGTTTCTTATGCACCTCTACAATAGTCTTGACATTGGTTTTCATATTTGAGACAATGGATTAGGCCTCCTCTCAAGACTATTACAGGCCTCGGTGGTCACAAGCTCTACCAGAGGCTACGTGCGTCTTAAACTGCCGACAATTTCGTGGAGACGGAGGACAATGGAGGCTTCTTTTTCTTATTGCTTTATGAAGCGAATAGAATACACGATAAATTTTAGAAAGAGAGATTAATTGTTTCAACTATCGATTTATGGTAAATGTAAATACTGGGTGTATTTAAGAGGATAAGAGGAATGTCAACCATTGAGAAGAGGAGACGAAACCCTCTCTAATCTCAAGAGGGTTTGAGGTTTATTTTAAGTTTTATTGGTTGTCCACGTGGACATGTTTTTAGCCGAGGAGAATTAATAACCTTGTATATCATTTTCCATCATTTTATATTAGTTCTAGTTTTTAGCCCCGTGCGATGCGCGGGAGAATTATAGTTGTTGTTTAAAAAGGCGTCATAGGCAATATTAAAAATTTAAGGGGTCTTTATAAGTCGTTATAAACTAAAATTAAATGACAACAAAACATTTCAAAGCTGAAATAAAGACTGAGAGAATGTAATACAAAGAAGTGTAATTTTATTGCAGAGATATGTAAAAAGGTAGGTATCAAATTGCATTTTACCCGGCAACAATTCTCTAGTCACACCATTAGCATCCTTGGTCTTGGGTCTACAAACTTCAAAATATATATCCGAAGTAAAATTATAGATCCCTATAATATGACAAAAAATTAAATTACAAACATTTAAAGTTTAAATCACAATCCATAAGTACATGTTTAATTTTTTTTATAATGATGACAACAAATACTACAAAATTAGAACTGTTTTAATATAGTGAAATATGTAAGAGATTTAAAAAAAATGTACCTCTCTTATAACGTCAACATATGAGTTCTAAAAGGTACCTAAAACCAAAACAAATGAAAACCCTCATTAAGCCAAAACAGATCAATATATATATATATAAAAGAACTAACCTCAACATATGAGTTCTAAAAGGTACCTAAAACCAAAACTAATGAAAACCCTCATTAAGCCAAAACAGATCAATATATATATATATATATATATATATATATATATATATATATATATATATATATATATATATATATATATATATATAAAAGAACTAACCTTCTAATCTGCTATATAGTTTTGAGACACTTGTTGGAGACTTCAACCACGAAAAATTCTTGCTGGCTCTAACAACCACATACATCTAGCATATGTTAATAAAGAAAATAGCCTCCACATATTCCAATTAATAATATACATCACAAAATCTAAATCTAAACCCAGAACAATGAAAAAAATATAAGTTCTTAAACTCGGAGCATCATTACCTGACCTACCTGCTACTGACCCTTACCCTTTCATAGAGGCTGGACCGCATCAAATTGCACTAAAAGAAGGTGAAATTTTTTATACATCTATCTTTGCCTTTTCTCTTGAAGTTGTTCCCATTTTTTGTCCTTAAAAAATATTGGATGTTGGGTTCTAAATTCTAATATGGGTGTTGGGAAAGGTAGCATGTATGTCCATTATCATCGTATCTGTTGATTGTTGGGATGTGTTTTATTGAATGTGGAATTTATAGAAACCCATTTAGATTCCTAAAGAACTTAATGGGTGGCAACCATTAATTATTGCTGCCGTAGAAGTCTTCAAAGTTATTGATATGCCAACCATTAAGACTTTAAAGATATAATTAATGAGTGCCACGTGTCAAGCTTACATTATAATTTTAGTTATATACTATAGATGCATCATAAGAAACCAATGTGAGAGGGATGGATTTAAGGAGATATAAACAGAGGTGGAAACCGAGGAGTCTATACATGAATCTTTGAAATTGAAAAAGTCAGGTAGGGAGTATTTTTTAAAGGCTCTATTTTAATGGGTTAGCATTTATTAGATAAGCCACGTGGCAACCTTATGTGAATTGACAGGTGTCAATTCTCTCTAAAGAGACACCAAAATTATATTATTTTATTAGATAGAGATTCTCCATTAAGTGCTCTATAATTATATTAATTCTAAGAGTGATTTTGATTAATGAAAGGAAAATGCTATATGTCCCAAATAACTCCCCCAAATCATCCTCCAAATAGCTTTAAGTGTTATACCTTATGGTATGGGTCCCGTCAGGACACAACTCATCAATGCTATTTGGGGGAGATTTGGGGGAGTTATTTGGTACCCATAGCACCACTCTGAATGAAGTGGTATTCCAAATATTAAGGGTTAAAAAGATTCTTTGGCATTTACCTTGATAGATGGTTGATATTAAGTGACTGTTGGAGATTTCGGTAATGTCTCTGCCTATAAATAAGTGATTGATTTCCATCATTCAGACACTGAAAGACAACATAATGAAATTATAGGAAAGTGAGAGAAAGCTAAAATCTCAAGGAGAGTAAATTTTGAAATAGTGTTTTGGCTACACATGGAGATCTAACCGTTGGAAAGCGTTGAAATTTGAGTATGTTCTTGATACATATAAGATGAAGACGTGTTTTGAAATTCACCCCGATCAGGCATCATTAAGGTTGACTGTTTTGTCAATCTTTCTAGTTGTGACAATTATAGAGGTATGCTGTTTTAATACCATTTTATGTTTCGCATAATGTTTAAATATGATAATCATGAAGATCCAAGATCCTTTTATTAAGAACAATTATATGTGAAAATATAATCAAATTAATATTATAGTGTTCTTAAAATGGTTTTACATATGGTATCAGAGCTAAAAGTTTAAGAGCTCATAATTTTACTTTATTGGTATTTGCCTATAATGGAGTCTACATTAAATTATTTTTTGTGTGTCGGGGATTTTTTTTGTGACTTTTTTCTTTTTTCGCCTATACTCACTAGTCGGAATGTGAAAGATCGAAACTTAATAGGAATTTTTGGAAACTCATATGTTCGACTGGAAATGTCGAATAAACAAAACCCATTGTTTACAATGGACCCCACCCTAATTTTGTGTTTTGACGTCGTTTAGACGTTTAAAAATGCATTTTTGCCATTTTTGGTAATAATGTCAATGCTTGTAACTCTCGCTTAAAATTTGATTTTATGATTCCGCGAATTGGAGAGTGATCCTGAATAGATTGTTTATGTTATTGTAGTGATAAATTAAAAAAATTCATTTTGGAAAAAATAAATTATTATTTCATATTTTATTGTATAAATCACTTCATATATTTTTATTAAATGGTTGTTCTACTATTCATGTTACGTATTATTTGTAATGACCAAAGAATTCAATATAAAATTTTGGATATTAAATGTATTATTATGTGTTTGACCATAAGATTTCGATAAAATTATATTATTGTGCATAATTTATATTTGATAGCCCAACGGTCCTAATGTAATTAATGTTTCGACACTAATATTTATATGCTATTAGACGGGGAAGACATTAAAGTGTCTTAATCTATAATTATAAATATTAGATTATTGTGTATGCATCTATATTTGGACCTTAATTATACATTAAGTTTTGATTATAATATTTTCGGGGCATTAATTTTACATAAATAATTTTTACGACAGTATCTCATTTCAGAAAATTGATTTTGGGATTTCGCAAATTATTTTGAGATTTTGGAGTAATTTTTTACAGTTCCATGATGTTAACTCATCGTTTTCGTTTTTTTTGGAAAAAAAATTATGTTTCCCCATATTTCATGTATGTTTTATCTAGAACTGTTATAAAAACTTGTTCTAATGAACCTATTTTAGTTGAATATTCGTGCCAAACACAGGCCAACATATTTTATATGGTGGGATATTAGACTTGTGTTATTATTAATATTCATATTTTGATGAATCTCGTGCAAAACACATGCCAACGATTCATATTATTGAATATTATGTTATTGTTATTGTTAATATTCATATCTTGATGAGTCTCGTGCCAAACACAGGTCAATGATTCATATTATTGAATATTATGTTATTGTTAATATTCTTATTTTGATGAGTCTCGTGCCAAACACATGCCAACGATTCATATTATTAAATATTATGTTATTGTTAATATTCATATTTTGATGAGTCTCGTGCTAAACACAAGCCAATGATTCATATTGTTGAATATTTTTTTATTATTAATATTCATATTTTGGGGGTCTCATGCCAAACACAAGCTAATGATTCATATTGTTGAATATTATGTTATTATTAATATTCATATTGTGATGAGTCTCGTGTTAAACACAAGCCAACAATCCATATTGAATATTATATCATTGATATTCGTGTTTTAATGAGTCTCGTGCCAAACACAGGCCAACGATTTATGCAGTTTGAATATCAAAATTGTTGCTTATTCTAATGATAGTACTCCCATTAAATTGAATTAAATGTCAAACGCATGCTACAACTCATATGTGCAGATACTAGATTTATGTTATAATTGTATTGTGCATTAGTATGACCATGAATGATTTGGGTCAATATTTATGATTTGTTCACCATACATAAGTTTTATGTTATAAATGATGAAGTGAAAGTAAACTATTCACGTTTTCCATTTACTATTATTCGTGTAATATCTCATGCAAATTCATTGTCTATTTGATTTTCACATTATGTCTAGTTTTTTTTTTGTGAATTTCAAATTAAGAAATAGGCAATTTATAATTTATTCATGTATTACGGGTATTTTACACGTGTATGCCTATCTCTAATATTTATATAACGTAAGGATTGGTGTTCGTTAAAGTACCCCATTCCATAATAGATAAATACTGGATTAATGCATTTATATCATGCATATTTTGGTTGCTTGTCGGTCCATGTATGATATTGAATTTTAAGATTTATTATATTACATACATATTACTGTTTATTTAATTATTGTGATTCGGTAGCCTACAGGTCCAATTATAATTATTGAGCAAAAATTAAGTGGTGATATATATTTTGGGAAGGCAATAATGGTCATCAAATGTAGAAGTCATTGTTTCTTTCATCATAATATCACCAATTAAGTTTATGAAATCCAAACATGAATAATTTAGTTCATTGCTCATGCGATATTTAATGAACATAAGTGAAAAATTTATTGACTCGTGTATGTACGTCTTTACTGAATGTAATATTCATATTATGAAATATTTGGTAGTCACCATAGTGACCCAACTATAATAAAAATGAATATTAAATATAAAGATGTTAGCAGCAGTAATCTCTTATGCTTATAATAGTGGGGTATATTGAGTCTAATCATTAGCCAAGATTATTCCTTACGTGGAATTGATTTTGACTGATTGAATGAACTCTATATGTTATATTCATTATTCAAGTATATATGTTGTATATTTAATACTCCAGTATCTACAAGCATCATATAATTAATAATCAATGGTTACTAATGAGAAAAATAAAATGCACATTAGGTATTAAAGCGATATTAACATATGTGTTGTCTAATCAAAGCATTAATGTAGTGAGCAATTTATCTCATATCTTTAACAAATTATGATCTTATTTTGTTTCTCTCGATTATTATGTTGATTTTTTTAGCCCACTATTGATGATCAATATTGTTACGAACACTCCATATAAAGTTTGACAAAAGTAAACAAATTAAGTTGGTTTACATGGTGCACACTCGAACTAATAATGATAGAGATAATATGTATCCTTTATGGTTTGAAACGAGTTTTTATCTTAGTAGAGTTTGCAAGTTAAACTTACCATGTTACATAAAGTATTTACTTTTAATGCAAGGATTGTTTATAAAACAAACTAGAAATGCAAATAATATTTCTTCTCTTTCATTCTTGGGGAATCAAGTCATTTGTTTTTCATAAACCTTAATGCTTCCAATTTTCTTGAAAAATATTTTTCTAGACTTGATTATGAGGGATATTTTAAAAAAAAAAGCATTTTTCAGTCTTTCTCAAAGGTTATGGTATTCCTTTGACGTTTTGTATGAAAAACGTTTGAATATATTTCTTTTAAATATTGTTTTGATCCCGCATCATAGTCATAGTATCATTGATGAAACTCTTTAATCTTGTACCAAATTAAATCTGACTCTCTTTTATAATTTTTATAAGATTTTGTAATATCTTCTATCCATATTGATAGTCGAGTTATGCCCTTAAGGTATTATATCTAACATATGGATGACCTATGTGGCACAAGTGGGAGATTATGAGAAAATTCCCTTAAAGTGGACCTACATAGATCATATAATTGTCATTGACATGTACTTATTGCATTAAAGAAAATCAAATGTCAAATTCGTTATGAATGATAAAATTAATGGGAGTTAAAAATCATGAAATATAGTTTTAAAGGAAGATAGGGTACTTATCCCATTACCGATAACTTTCTTAAATACTTGTTCTTTTAGTTACTTGATTAAACAATAAAGAACAAATAAATGATCAACCACTAAATTATGGTGTTGTCACAGTGAGACAAATGTAGATAAAATCATAAAGAATAGTACTAAGAAGATCCCAAATGGAGTCTACTATTCTAAATAATTATGTGGTGTATCTACATGACTATGAATTTGGTATAAGGATAAATAAATATTTGGTTTTGTTTTCACAAATCATAAGACTACGATATCTCATTTAATTACGTTTATGTTGAGTATGAAGAGGTCATCAAGACCAAACACGATGTTAATTGTAATTAAATGAATAAAGTTAAATTGTAGTAAAATGTTTTATGTGTAATGAGAAAAGGGTTATAAATGAACCTTCTCCAATTTTCCAAGGACGTCATTTTTTTAGGACGTAAAATTCTTATGAGATGAGTAACTCATTATGATGAGAGTTACATTTAGTGTATGTGAAAAGTATTATGCTTATGATATTTTGCACATGTTATAAAGAAATGATTGTATAAACTTAATTAGTTTTTCCACCTATGGTATTTTTAGATATAATACCATTATATTTACTAATCATTATATATTCAATCTATATACAACTTATGATCAGTGGGAGTAAGTTTATATATTCAATTTATTGTAAAGTAGAAAAACAAAATGCTACATGAATTTTCAATATGTAATGGATGAAGTTATGAGAGACTAAAGAATTATATGCTCACATTAAAGTTGACTGTTCATTTTTGACGATCAGTTATTACAACTCAGATTTACTGGTTTTATGGAAAGTATGAAGTTCACTCTTATCTACTTATGTTTATTTTGGTTTAATGACCAATATAATGCAGGAGTGCAACACAATCTATTGAATATTATAGAAATCTGAATCCGTAGAATTATTTGATGCTACAAATTATTAAATATGGCAATGTAACTTAAATTTTGGGACTTGGAGTTGTCGACAATATTGCCAAGCCGCTGAAATATTATGATACTATTGTTGCAATTCTCTTTACTAAGTTACATTAGGTATTATGTGAGTAACTAAAAAAATTGAATGCAAATACATTTTAAAGAAGAAATTCTGAAACAAGTGTCATTTAACACATTTGTATAAGTGTTAACATAGAAAACCCACATGATTGGGATATCACTAAAGGCATTAATGAAGCATGCTTAAGATACGAGTCTTAAAGTATAGCCTATAGAATCTTAATGTGGTGAATTTTTAGTGCTTATTTTGACATTACCATATGATATCATACAGTGTTTCAAAATCATTTATTTATGTCATTATTCTACACACACATGTGAATGAAAGAATGTGACATAAATAGTCTTTTACAAAGATATTATTGGACCATTATTGAATAACCCTATTTACAGACCTTATTGGATGAGTTATTAATGTTGTGGTACATAGAAGCGATCATGCTCTTATATTATTATGTGAGCGCCATGACTCATTAATAATTTATTTGATTAAGGTGTTTATGGAAAACCATTTAAGGATGACTCAAGGATCATTGCACACTTTATGATAATTATAGATCAAGTAGGAGACTGTTATAATTATTTTATATAATTCTCCATTATGTGCCACATAATTATATTAATTCTAAGAGTTATTTTGGTTAATGAAAGTGTACTCCAAATACTAAGAGTCAAAAGGACTCTTTGGCATCTACCTTGATGAACACTTGATATTAAGTGTCTATTGGAGATTTAGGTCATGTCTCTGCCTATAAATAAGTGACAGGTTTCCATCATTCAGACACTAAAAGACAACATAATGAAATTATAGGAAAGGGAGAGAAATCTAAAATCTAAATTCTCAAAGAGAGTAAATTTAAAAATAGTATTTTGGCTATAAAAGGAGATATAACCGTTGGAATGCATTGAAATTGGAATATGTTCTTGCTACATACGAGATGAAGTTGTGTTCCGAAATTTAGCCCGATCAGGCATTGTTAAGGCTCAATGCTCTGTCAATCTTTCTAGTTGCGACAATTATGGAGGTATGTTATTTTAATACCATTTTATGCTCCGCATAATGTTTAAATGTGATAATCATGAAGATCTAAGATCCTTTTATTAAGAACATTTGTATGTGAAAATATAATCAAATTAATGATTTTTTAATTAATATTATGGTGCTCTTAAAAATGGTTTTACATAAGTTTCATGTTTAGTTATATATGCATGTTGTTTTAGTTTTTACTAATGTATATACACTTATGTATTGATCTAAAAAAATATTACAATTGAAATAAAACTTTACTTTATAACCAATTGTATCTTGCAGTAAATATGAAGATCAAAATCATAATGCGTTGCTATGAATAAACTAGACTAAATATTGCCACTAAAACTTCAACTATTATAAATTAGATCATATTTTAAGGTCATATTTGTCACCGAATTACAATTGCGAGCTCATAAGTATACCACAAATACAACATCATTATGATAGTTATTTTGTAATTAAATGAATACGGATGATATCTCAATATAGTGGTTTTACCTTGGCTTAAGAAATTAATCTCGTTCATCCTCGGTAATCATATTGTGCAAAGTTTAACAAGTTATCATGACGTGATTCTAATTGTCATGATACAACATACGGGTCAAACCCTTTATAATCGTAAAATGAGTTTGCAGAACACTAATTATTGACTGAATATCCTTACATGTGGAATTTTGACATGGCCTAAACTTCTTGTTAGACATGATATTGTTTTAATAAAATGTATTCAGTTGAGGTATATATTGTGTTTTTTGGCTTAGGATCAGTAACTACAATAACTTTGCTACTGTGACTTAGAGCATCGTTGTAGCCATGAGATTTCGTCGGCCGTGTGTTTATCTAGAGATGTGTGGCGTGGGATGCTTTAGGAGGGGTGACCAGTGATGGGATGTCATTGCAGCGATGCACTCTAGATTCGTGAAAATACCTATTTTATTTAGGGGTGATTTGGGGCTTCTTCATAAATGTATTCCATATATATCTAGAATTTTTTAGGGATTTAAACCCTAAGTTTTAGAGCAACCATTAAGGTGTATTTAATTCTCCTGACTCTTGTATACACATTGAGATAATTTGTGAGCTTGAGTGAGTTGTAACCCTTGTTAATTTAATAAAAAAAAAGCCATCATCCATGGACGTAGCCATATTGGTGAACTATATTCATCTTGTCTTTTTCTTATTGGCATTTAGTTTGTATTATCTTGTCATCTATTTGGGTTGTTCCCATATTGGATCTTGGGTGTGCATGAATTTAACGTCCCGCAGCCTACCCTATACGTCTGCGGACATTAGGTCATTTGATCTTGCAAGGATCTAAAACTTAAACAATATAGGGCAATTTTTATACTTCCCCATCCTATAAGGGGCCTTAGCTTCTACATCAGAGTCGACATATTTAATTGTTCATCAGTATAAAATTACACCATATGAGAAGAATCATCAACTAGATCTTTTAAATTTCATTAATTCCATAAGTCTCTAATACACTCCATAGAACAAGTCCTTCCTCATACAATCATCGACATAAAATTGTAAAGCTAAATAAGTACAACTAAGAGTGAAATTTATAAAAAAAATCCCTAAAGAAGCACTATGCAAGATATCTCCGTGACCTCTAAAAGGTAACTCCTAACATGAGGACACAAATAATATAAAAGTGGTGAGATTTAATAGCTCATCAAGGGTTAACTCAATTGTCCTTAGCCACCTACCAAAGTTAGTATTTACAAAGACAACAAATATATTTCCAACCCCTCAAATTCCCTAATGACCTTTGGCTTAATCTCCCCAAAGTCTCAACTCCCTAACTTTCTCTACGGCTCAATCTCCCATGGTTCTCCCTCATAATCTACAACACATATTTTTTTTATAACTTTAAACTCCTCAAAGTTGCAACCTTATTCTAGGTGTCTTTGACCTAGTCATGCCATAAGCCATGACCTCCTCTCCTGTCCAATTCCAGGATGAGCGATCCATGGAATGCTATTAACTCTAAACCTTGGTCGAGCTTTGCTGCAGTGTTAAGCCCCATTGCTCAATCTCCCTAGGCTAAGCGTGTTGACCTCAATCACAAAGAAGGAGATCCTGAAATAGGCATGATTCCTCAACCTGGCTAATGAACTTTGTAGCCTCAACACTGAATCCCCAACTCAACAAAAGGCACAATATGAAACTGCCTCCCAACTCCACGGCCTATTATAATATGCCACAACCTCAAAGAAAGAGTTAGTACTCTTGGAAGGCAACAACAAATGCATTATAGTAAAAATAATGTTTTGAAACCCTGATTTATACCAAACCCTAATGCTCCAAAGATCAAAGGAAAAACCCTAAATAAGTTTCCTAAGATTAAATAAGAATATCCTCAAAATTCCATTCTCTAAATATAGAATCTCATCTAAAGAATCCTAGTGGAAAACATCTGAAATAATAGATTTAACCAATTAACAATAGTATGCTTAGGTATCCAAATCACAATGATTCAGTAACACTCCAGGTATTTTAAATATGGATGAACAGTAGCTTTCCATGGCCTATAAACCTAGAAACCCAAATTAACAGTAGAACTCCATGGACATACCCAAATTACACACAAAGGCACATCTCATTCAATTGAAAACATGAAAACTAAGGTTTCAAGGAAGGAAGAAGAAGATGAGGACAAATCTCTTACCTCAACGGATCAATCCGATGAGCTATAGCTTTCTGCCGCCTCAAGCACCGCCATCTTCTCTATTGAACATTAGCCCTCCATTGCCTTACTTCGGCATCCCTCTTTTCTTCACATAAAACCTTACTCTATCTATTGAATGGATTTGAGGGTTTCTAATAGTCTTGGAAGTGTGCCAAGGGTGGTTTTTTATAGGGTTTGGTGGGAAACCTGGGGTTTTCCTCTTTTAGAACTTCTTTTCCACAATTACCCCTTTAAAAAGTCTCATAGAATCTTATAAACTTGCTCCTCAAGTCATGACATAATAAGGCTATGTCATCACTCCTTGTACTGCCAAGGAAACTAAGCTGCGTGATCATCACCTTAGGCCATGGTATTCTAGAGTATGTCCGCATCTTTTGCATATAAAGTTGTTTCCTCTAGGTTTTATATAACTGTTAACCCCCACCCTAACCTAGGTTCTCACTAGTTAAGCTACAGACCATGGCCTCCCACTGGGCTATGACCTCTTAAGGTTTTAGGGTGGTTACGATCTCCCCAACTTAAAAAATTACGTCATTGGAATTAAATGACTTAAAAGTATCAATTAATTCATATATTGAAACAATTGTGGGTACTTTGGTTTTATTACTAACTCCAGCTTCCATGTGGCCACTTTCGCAGCCTGATGTGTCCAAAGCATCTTGACTAGGAAGATTTTCTTTGACAACAATTATTTTTCTCTTCTTTCTAAGATTTTAGGGGCCTCTCCATAATATAATTCTCCAAAAATCTCAATGGTCTCATGATTAATGATATAATTAGGGTCTCTGATGTAATTTCTCAACATTAAAATATGGAATACATTGTGTACATGGGACATTTTTGGGGGTAGAGCTAACCTAAATAAAGTTTTCCCAAGCTTCTCAAGAATATCAAATGGTCCAATATACCATGGGATTAATTTTTCCTTCTTTCCATACCTCATTACTCCCTTCCATAGGGAAAATTTAAGAAAGTCATGGTCCCAAGCTTCTAAGTTCACATCCCTTCTTTTGACATCAACCCAACTTTTTTGTCTGCTTTGAGCACTCCGTAGCTTTTCTTGAATTAACCTAACTTTAGCCGCAACCTCTTCTACTACTTCTACCCTAGTAATTGTCTTTACCCCACCTCCTACCAACATAATGGAATGCAATATCTTCTCCCATATAATGTGTGTAAGGAAAAATTTTAATACTATCTTGGTTACTATTGTTATACATAAACTCAACTAGGGGTTGGTAGTCTTGGCAACTATCGTGGACATCTAAGACACATGCTCTCAACATATCCTCAAGGGTTTGATTTGTTCTCTCTGTTTGCACATCTATTTGCAGATTGAAAGATATACAAAAGCCTAGTCACGAACCCATTGCTCTTTAAAACTCTTCCAAAATCCCAAAGTAAATCAATGGTCGTGGTCAGATATTATGGTCGTAGGGACTCTATAGATTCTTACAATATCCTTTTATGGAAATTTTGGCTAACTGATCAAAATAGTTCATGGTGTTGACAGCCAAAAAGTGTGTGGACTTGGTAAATCTATCCACAATAACACAAATGGAATCCATTACTCTTTGCTCCGTGGTAATCCAACTATAAACTCTATTGAGATGTTTCCTACTTCCATTCTGGGATAGATAAGGGTTGAAATACCACTCCCAATCTCTGGTGATTTTCTTTAGTTTGTTGGTACATTAAACACTTGGCCATAAATCATGTCGCCTCTTTGTTCATGTTAGGCCACCAGAAATTTTCCTTCAAGTTTTGGTTCATTTTGGTGCTTTCGGGGTGAACTACAAAGGGTAAAGAATGTCTCGCTTCAAATATTTGAAACTTAGTATCATCATTCCTCAACACCCATAATCTTGTCTCTAATCACAAGGCTCTGCGATCATCAACTCTAAATGGGAACTTTTATCATTTCTCTACAAGTTCAAGAATCTTTTAGGGATCAGGGGCTACGGCCTGCGTCGCACTTACCCTCTCAATTAAGCTTTGTTCAACTGATAATAACCTAATACGTATATGGTCTCCACGGCCTATGACCTCAATATCCATTTTCTCTGGGTATCTCACTACACCAAAATGACAAAATTGTCACCTTTCAACCGGCCACCTTTCTCAAGGTCATTGACCATGACACAAATCTTGCGTTTTGTGTCACGGTCATTGACCTTGACACGACCGTGACAAAGAATTGTCACGGTCATTGACCATGACAATTCTTTAAATATTTGTCACGGTCAAGGACCTTGATACGACCGTGACAACTTCGTCAGCAAAAACCCTCACCCCTTCTTTTTTTCCCTCGCGTCGTTCCCTCGCTCTCTCTCTCTCGATGTTGCTCTCTCTCTCTCTCTTCCATTTATATATATATATATATATATATATGTTTGTGTGTATATATATATGCGTGTGTGTATATATGTGCATGTGTGTTTGTGTGCATGTGTGGGGGGTGGGGCAGGGTGGGGGTAGGGGGTGGGGCAGGGGGCTGTATTTGGGGGGTGGGGCAGGGTGTGTGTGTGTGTGTATGTGGTGAGGGGGGGTGTGTGTGTATATTTGAATTAACCCCATGAATTTGTATTTTTGTATTTGAATTAACCCATGAATTTGTATTTTTGTATTTGAATTAACCCATGAATTAACCCATGAATTTATTTTTGTATTTGAATTAACCCATGAATTAACCCATAAATTTATTTTTGTATTTGAATTAACCCATGAATTTTTCAATTTGTTTGTGGGGGGATTGGGGGTGGGTATGGGGAGGCGGGGTAAGTCAAGGTACCATTGTAATTCTCTTAATATCGTGCAAGTACCATATGAAAGTAGGATTGCCCCTTAGTGTAAATTAGTAAATTAATAATTCTATACGTTAATTGTTAGTTTAATTGATGAAATGAATTAATTGAGTAGATGAATTAGAAGGAGTACGGGATACACATTTTTTGTTGACATTGCTGTTGGAATTATTTTGTTTAGTAAATGTTTGGTTGGTTAGTTTTAAAAGTGGCATGACCACTGGATTATTGTACATATGCGGGTGGGAATTTTCAACTTTTTTGAAAATTACTCTGTATATCGAACAATATATATATAGTATGATAATTAAATGAAACATACTTGAAATTAAATATAGTGCGCATAGATACTAGTCTTCTAGTTCTTATGCGTACGCATTCAATAGCCCTTAGAACCATTCGAGAGTCATTACCCCTGTAATGAGATCTCTCGAATTGTCCCGTTTGGACAGTTTGAGACTGTATAATTTCTGTATAATATTCTTATTGGCTTACAGTTGTTACTTTTGGAGAAAGTTCTGCAGTCGTATCTTAATGTTCTCTGGGTACATACTAGATTGACAAGTGTGACTGTTATTTCAATTGATCAATTGAAATAACACTCACACCTGCCAATCTACGTCGTGTACTTGGAGAACTACGTGGATATGCTGTCGAATTTTTTTCAAATCGTAACAATGTGCATGAGCTGTTAAGTATATTACAGAAAAATACAGTCTTGAATGGGATAGGACCACTCACCCTTTAAGAGGATAATTAAATGATGGGATAATTAAATAAAACATACTATAAATCTAAGTTTTGTTTACCTTTAATAGGTGTTTAGTTGTGGTAAATGTGATGGGATATCCGAAATACAAAGAGTGGATGGGTGAGACTAATAGAATGGGGGATGTGTTTCACAGAGGTGCTAACGAATTTGTGAAATATGCAAAGAGATGTCATAATGATGAAGAGTTTCCGTGTCCGTGTGCTAGGTGTAAGAATGGTAAGGTGTTTAAGTGGAAAACAGTTGAACTACATTTGTTAAGATCAGGTATGCAAGATAGTTATCGATTTTGAAGTTTTCAAGGTGAATTGAAAGTTCCTTTTGTCCCCGACCAACCTTCACAACAACCTTCAACAAGTAGAATAGATGTAGATGGGGACGACGTAGATCATAATATGTTAGAGGATTTAGGTGATGATGCGTACGGAGTTTATGAAGCAGAGGAGAATGAGGTTACTGATGATGTAGAAGATTCAAGTGCTCATGAAGATAACACGAGAAAACTTGACGACGACTATCAAAGTTTAAAATTTAAGGTGACCCAACCGTTATACTCTGGCTGTGAGAAAGATCAAACAACTTTACATGCCATGGTTGGTTTGCACAGTTTGAAGACGCAGTACGGTTTGTCTGGCAATAGCGTGATGGGAATTCTGAAATGGGTGAAGGGCTTATTACCCAAGGTGAATACACTTCCAAATAGCTATCCTGTTATGAAGAACAGTTTGAAAGGTTTGGGAATGAAGTATAAATCGATTCATGCTTGTGTGTATGACTGCATACTATACCGAAAGGAGTATGAAAATCTCGATCGTTGTCCGGTATGCGACGAACCTAGATATGTCCAATCTACTAGTAAGGAAGGCACAAGATCAAAAGTGCCTAAAAAAGTATTAAAATATTTTCTCGGTGGGCCTAGATTAAAGAGATTTTTCACAGTACCATGGATTGCAGAGGCGATGACTTGGCATGCCAGGGCAGAAGTAGGGCGTAATATCATGCGTCATCCTATTGATTCTACTACCTAGCGGAGGATGAATTTTGAGTATCCCGATTTTGCTCGAGAATAACGCAACATTCGTTTGGCTATATCAACAGATGGTTTCAATCCATTTGGAAATCTAAGCACCAATCAGAGAGTATGGCAAGTGATCCTAGCCCCACTCAACCTCCCTCCTTCACAGTGATCCTAGCCCCACGATTGGCATGTGATCATGCAATTGGTTCCTTTATTGTTTAAGCACTGTTTCTCCAAGCACAAGGATTTGCGTAGGGCTATTATGCAAATTAGTATTACCTTCTCCCTCTTGTGTGAGAAGGTAGTGAATTGATAACACATAGTGGCCGAAAAATTGGCTGTGATCGAAGCGATTTGTGTATTGGAGAAGTACTTTCCCCCAACATTCTTTGACATAAGTCTTCACTTGTTGGTACACCTATGTGATGAGGTACTTCTTTGTGGTCCAGTTAGATATCGGTGAATGTATCCGTTTGAAAGATTGATGAAAGTTTTTAAAGATTATGTCAAGAATACACGATACATTGCAGGATCAATTGTAGAGGAATACATCACCGTGGAGTCATAAATATATACTCGGGAATATATGCCTGACTCGACCAGCGTTGATGACACTGATGAATTCGTCGATGATGGTGGTCATGTGATGGGAAAACGAGTGAAATTAACGAGTTTGCAACATGAACAAGTAGCTCGTTATCTATTTGACACACATGAAGATGTCGAAGAATGGAAAAAGTAAGTTTCGATTATTATAATGTTTAACATTATTTTAGATTATTTTATACATGATTAATTTTATAATATGCAGAAAATATGAAGCCTATGAGAACAATAAAAGACGAAAAATAATGGTACAATCAGACAGCGAATTTAGGCTGTGGTTGACACAAGAGGTAATTATAATGAAAATAGTTGTTATATAACGTTACATTACACTCAAATTTTACCACTAATATAATTAATTTATCTATATTCTCAGCTCCTAAAGATGGGTGATGCGACATCAAGGCTTGCTCGTCTAGCCACTGGACCCTTGTTTGTGGTACAAGAGTACAAAAAGTATCGATTCAACGGTTACATTTTTGGGGCTAAAGTGTACGAGGAAAGTACAAATGTACAGAACTCGGGAATTTCATACAAAGCTCTTACTATCTTTCAAGCGAGAGCAAAAGATAAAAACCTCGTTGAAGCTGAAATGACTTACTATGGTGTAATCCAATATATATTTGAATTGGATTATATAAGCTTCAAAGAGGTTGTAATTTACTGTGACTGGGTAAGAGTTGAGGATAAAAATGCTTGTAAAGTTGATCCTGCCACCAATTTGATCATGGTTGACTTGTCCAAGTTGAAGAGCAATGACCACGTGAGCGATGAGCCATTTGTTTGTGCATTTCAAAAGGTTAAGCAAGTGTTTTATTCAGAGTATATCAACAACGAGCCGTGGTCAATTGTCCAACACGCTCCAAGGCGTCTAAATAGTAGTATGGATGACTTGGCTGCTCCTACCGAATATCAATCCATTTTTTATGATAACCCGAATTTAAAACAATTTTTCAATTTGTAATAAATATTTCAATTTGTACTGAAACATCTATTTTAATGCTTTTAATTGATTTGCACTTTATCGTTTTCACTCTTGTGTGGTGTGCGTGTGTGGAGAGGAGATTAATACATAAATATTCCAACTACATCTAAGTTTTCTTTATACTAATCCATGGATATACGCTTCTTACCTTTAATAGGTGATTAGTACATAGTTATTTAGGGTGTCCTATTTGTGGAGAAGAGACTGAATCTCTTCGTTTATCCGAACACTAAGAAATGCCATAATCCTATGGAGTATGTTCTGTAAATTCCTCCCAATCGTTATGTAGACGAACATCACCGGTTGAAGTTGTCAATTCCCCTTTCCGTACCCCACCACTTGAAACCTCTAGCAAAACATGGGAGTTCATTGAAAGGTGGAATTGACAACTTCAACTACTGATTTTTGGCTACACAACGGTTGGAAGGAATTCGCAGCGCATAACTCTATAGGATTATGGCATTTCTTAGTGTTTAGATATGAAGAGAATTATATTTGACACGATTTCCCGGGGTACATTAGTTGGAAGGAGGTGCCATATGAGCTCAAGTTAGCTGTTTGGGTGACAGTACAGGTAATGTATTTATATTTATATGTCAATTTTGATTTCG
The DNA here is from genome assembly GCA_949130495.1 of Sambucus nigra. NCBI lineage: Eukaryota > Viridiplantae > Streptophyta > Magnoliopsida > Dipsacales > Adoxaceae > Sambucus > Sambucus nigra. The sequence continues at coordinate 233,851,347 of OX422212.1, forward strand.
ATTTCAATTGCGATTTATATTTATCTATATTTGCGGGACGGGTACTAATTTTACTTTATTTCAATTCAGAGGACAGGGAGTGGCCCTGAGGGTAGGCCACATATGCTCGATAGTTATGTGGTTATTCGGACGAGAAGGGAAGGATAAGGAGGTGTCCCCGAGCGTCGCGGTACAAAATCTCTTTTCCAGCTAAATAGTTTGAGATAATTGATGGTGATGTTGTTTCTTCTTAAATAGTTTCTATTTTGAATATATACTTGCATTATCTTTAGTTTGTTTGGATATATGATGTTTGAACAGGTACAACGTTGCTATAACAGGTACAAATATACTGCTGGACAGTGGTAGTGGCCATACTGCCCAGCAGATTTTTTTTAAATTCTGCCCAGAATTGTCACGGTCATTGACCGTGACAAGTCCTTGACAAATATTATCACGGACTTGTCACGGTCAATGACCGTGATAATTTTTTAAAAGGTGACAAGGCTTTGTCACAGTTATTAACCGTGATAAAATGTGTCACAGTCATGGCCCGTGACACGGCCGTGATAATTCTAACGAACTTGTCAAGGTCAATGACCGTGACAAAAAAAGTTGTCTCGCCCAGTATTGTCACGGTCATTGACCTTGACAAGTACAACTTTTCAAGGTCAATTATCGTGACAATATGGCAGATTTGGTGTAGTGTCTCATAATGTGTTCTTGGAAAATAATACTCAAAACGCTAATGGAACCTTTTCTACTAAGAGCATCGGCAACTATATTGGCCTTTCTCAGATGATACTTGATTGAGCAATCATAATCTTTGATTAATTCTAACTACCTCCATTGAATCATGTTCAAATATTTTTGGGTGAAGATATTGGTTAAACATTTATGGTTTGTGAATATCTCATAACATTCCCCATATAAATAATGTCTCCAAAAATTTAAAGCAAATACTACTGCGGCTAGCTCCAAGTCACGGGTGAGGTAATTTTTCTCATGAGACCTCAGCTGCCTAGAGTGATAAACAATCACCTTTATATTATCCATCAACACATGACCAAGACTGAGGCCTAAAGCGTCAATATAAATCACATAGCGTCCCCCTTCCTTGGGTAAGTCCAAGATAGGCACAACTACTAGTTTCTCTTTCAACTTCTGAAAACTCTCTTCATACTCCGTGGACCGTAAAAATTTCTTGTCCTTCTGTGTTAATTCGGTTAAGGGCACGACTATACTGGAAAATCCTTAAGCAAAACTTCTACGGTTGATTGCTAGTCCAAGGAAGCTTATAAACTCGGTGACTGTAGATGGTCTCTCCCATTCAACAATGGCCATGACCTTTCCTGAGTCCACAACTAACCCGTTCGTATTCACTACGCGGTCTAGAAAGGTAATATCCTCCATCCAGAATTTACACTTAGAAAACTTTGTATATAGTTTCTCTTTCCTAAAAACCTCAAATTCTCCTCAGAGGTGTTCATCATGCTCCTCTGTCGACTTTGGATAGACCTATAAATCATTAATGAAAATAGTCATAAATTTGTCCAAGAATGGTATAAACACCATATTCATCAAATTCATAAAAACCACTAGAGAGTTGGTTAACCCGAAGTCATCACCGCAGACTCATAATGACCACAACTAGTTTTGGAGGTTGTTTTATTAATGGCCTTATTCTTGATCTTAAGTTCGTGATATTCCGATCTCAGATCAATCTTAAAGAAATATTGAACATCCTTTAATTGGCTAAAAACATCATCAACCCTAATTAAAGGGTATTTATTCTTTAAGGTCATCTTGTTGAATTCCTTATAAAATAATTACATCCTCATAGATGCATCCTTTTTTCTTTACAAATAGCATCGGGAACCCCAAGCCAAAGTACTATGCCGAATTGAGTCATGGCCTAGAAAGTCTTCCAACTTCTCTTTCAACAATTTCAACTCCATGAGGGGCATTCTATACGGAGACTTAGACCTAGGCATGATCTCTAGCGCAAGATCAATTGTAAATTCAATTTCTTTGTTGTGACACCCCGCCAAATAAAATACCGGGTGATCATTCCTATATCAGATTAAAATAGGAATCCCAGTTGGTTCATTCTTAGCATCACTGTTGAAAACCTTTTAAAACTTACTAACCACCAAGTATTCCAAAAAGTCGGTGCCAAATTTTAACCTTTTAATTAAATAAGACAATAACAAGCGAAAATACATATAAATCATTCATAACAACTAAACCAAATCAACTGAATAAATAAATCTGAAAAATGTATTGAAAAGTCTAGGCGATAAGCCCTAATTAAAACTGAAACCAATAGATAATTCCTACTCTAGGAAAGAATGAACGATGCGTCTTATTCAAGGTCCTGCTAGCATCCATATGTGCCGCAGCTACGTGTCCCTGGAATAGAAGATCAAGTCTGGCGTCCCTGTGGCTGGACACCTAAAAGGTTTTGAAAATAGTTTTATAGAATGGATTAAAACCCAAAATATTTTGCAAGTGAGTTAACTGCAGTAAGTAAAAATGTATGAATGTGCTTCATATTTAAGTTAGTGTTGCACTCTCTTAAAGATATACTCACCCCTCCACTAATGTGCACACCTAACGATTTTCTTAACCCCACCTAGTTGTACTACCCCGTCCAACTAGTCCGAGTATAACCCTCCCTTGCCTTCCTACTCTAAACCGAGTATTATTATTCATGGGTTATAAGTTATATCTCCAATTAACCTAATTAATTCCTTTTAAATAATATCATATAACCGTGACACAAGTTATATAAAGTAAATACATCTCACACTGTATTATTACCCGCATATAATATTTAATACCATTATATACATATCTTTACTAAAACATCCACACTTAAATCATTTGTACATCCATCCTTCTGAGTATACCCTCGCCAGATGATTTTCTCTAAAGTACTATCATACTAGGTATGCTCACTTAACCTAGTTACCCAAGTCAGAACGCTCACCAACTTGGCCTAAAATATCAACGTAGTGGACGAGGTTATATTCCTTCCCTGAAAGTGAGATAATCCCCTCACCTATATACCGGACGCTATGACTTGGGGATATACTCGCCCTACTCCTCAATTTAGAGGATTCACCCACATCGCGCAATCTCCCTTGATAGCACTAGAGTAAATAAATTAAATAAATATCTAGTCACTGATATTTAATAGCACACACAACACACACACACACACACACACACACACACACACACACACACACACACACATATATATATATATATATACTATCACCACACCGTATATATATATTATAAACCCCGACTTTACCGTGTACTAAAATTCTTAACACTAGCCTATATATACCCGAGTCTATGGCCCGAATCTAATTTAATTAATTAGTTTCACTATAATTAATTAGTTTAAAGTAGCGTCGCTCAACTACATTACCCGGACATTTTCCCTTGGTCCGAAATTTAACCCTTTAGAATTTATTTCACCAAATTTCGTTAATAAGTTTGACACTCTTATTAAATTTAATATTCCTTAATACTCATCCCATAAAAATGCAAGTATTAAATTCTATTCAATTTCTATTAATTAAATTTCTCCTTAAAATACCACCCCGTATGCTAAATTCATCCGAAATTCCCATTCGAATACGTTAATATATTTTCGTGTGTTGTTTATTCTAAATACTACCAAATTCATACCTCGGATTCATCCCTATCGAATCCAAGGATGAAATAATGTTCCTCAGTAATTTTTCAAAGTCCTTCACTCATCTACAGTCATCTCCAAATAACCCGAATTTATTTATTTCTAAAGTTGTCGGTCTCGCGCACCCTTTCGTAGAAAAATCATTAAAAATTAAAAAAAAAATCACAAAAATAAGAGGTCATAGCCCACGTGACCGTGATGAAAAGATGTACAATCTCATGTTTTACAATAATTGGAGGGATCGATCGACCAAATATTCATCTTCTTCCCCGAATCTGTTTCCACCATTAACGCTCAACCAAGCTTTTTATCCACTCTCCCACTATTATGCCATCACAACCAATAATATTTAACACATGGAAAAGGTTTTAAACCTCCTAGAGACCTTAAATTCATAATTGGTTTTCATAATTTTGAACTTTCCCGATTCGGGTATTTTCGAGTTTTACTCATTCGATTTTCAATTCATCATCATAGTTCCAAATCAGACGCCCAATAGACACTGGTTCATACTACAATTCAATTTCTATGATTTCATTACCATATACAAACATTAATTGAGTATCAAATCCACATAGTTTTCCCAATTAAGTAAAAACCCATTTTTCATGTAAATCCCACACCAAAAAATGAATTTCGGTTTACATCTCCCATAATATGAATTGGTTATCATTTATTTAAGAATCACAATAGTTAACCACTTTTCTCTAATTGTTCGTAGAGTCTGATCCATTGGTGTAGAGAAAGGGTTGATGAAGAACACCCAATTTGTCCTTCGATTTGTGTCCAAAAGATCCCAAATTTGTTCTCCACTTGCGTCCTTTGCTCTTCTCTCAATCCCTTATGTTTAGAACTTGTTAACTGTCGTTCAACACTCCCTCAATTAGGTTTAAAATCCCTAATCACGTTTTTAGTCATATGGGCCTAATCAAAATGGGCCAAATCCCTTGTATGGGCTCGACTATGTCCAAAAATACTCCGAGACCCGATCACTACTCCCGAGTACTCTTTTCTGACTATCTCGACCCATCAAGACTCAACCGTGCACTCAGAATTGTCATCTGAAATACTTTATAACATTTCCAAAATTTGACCTAAAAAATGCGACACATAATAATTTGAACAATTAAACTTAGAGTCACTAAAAGTTAGAATAATTCTTACCACTCCAATAAATTCTCCAAATCATAATTTTCTCCAATTTAAATAATTTATTTCTCGTAAAAATAATTAAATCCAAATCCTCAAAATTACAGGGTATTACATACTCCCCCCCTTACAAAGGAATTTTGTCCTCGAAATTAAGATAATCCTAGTGCTCCAAGCTTCGAATATCACTCCCTATACATGTGCCTCTAAGCTCTCTACATCTATCTCTCTTGCTTCTAACTATGAGTTATACAAATATGCATTTTAATTAACCAGGGTGCCCATGCACCCGTGACCCATGGTTAACCGCACAAAAGTTACCCTAATTAACCAGGGTGACCATACACCCTGTCCCTGTGCTTAACCGTACGAACGTTACCCGACTATGCTAGCCGTAACCCGTAATATAACTTCCAACCCGTAGTCCTATCACATATATGAATAATAGTCGGGGGTACCCAACCCATGTACTAACGACCAGACATCTCCCCACTTCTAATGTCGTGCTAAGTTTCATGCGTGGGGCATCTCGCAAAGCAAAATCCAAACAAAGAACCCCCTCGATACACTACTACCTAACATTGTCGATTGTTGATATCTGTTAGATCCTTACTCCATAGCACATACCCCAAATACTTTTCTCTTAACACAAAAGTATACACGCCTACTCTTATGCTACAAAAGACAACATAAAATACCGTGACCTTACTATCACTAGCTCTTGCGCAAAATAAATCCCGAGCTATCTCTCCCTGCTCGAAAATAAATCTAACCACCCTGATTCACTTCAGTAGACACCCCTACTTACTGGGATAAAATATGAGAACACAAGGCCTCATTACGTGTCTATTGCATCACATAATACAACATATATACACACATATATATAGGCTAGACGCCCTCTCAGGTGACACCTAGTAAAAGTCATTCGTATCCTGGTGTCGCGAACACCAAAACTTACCCTCACTATCCACAATAGTTCAAATCCATCGCTATCCAATCGATATTTGGAAGAATCATCTACCCTACTCCCATAATTCTCGAAAGTAGTGACCCCTCGTAAAATTCAAGCTTTATCTATGTGTACACCCCCACTCTCTCGTGGTTAACACCAAAGAAATCCATTACCCTATAGAAATATATATATGTAATATGGCTGCTATAGCCAGAGCACCTACTAAATTCGACTTACCCGCGAACTCTAGTAAAAATAATTTTTATATTGTGACACCCTCACTGTCACTCAAAACATACCCCATGCCCATAGGATAAAAAGATAATTACCTCCATACTCTAGCTATAATGGATGATCCTCGGGTTTCTGAGGGCTTCCCCCTGCCCGAATGCACCCATAACTTATTGTAGTGGCTATACATCCAGAACCTCGTTCTATAGTTGACCCCTACCTCGCTTAGGACAATCTCTCTTCACGTGTCCCTATTCCCCACAAACAAACACCTCCTAATAAATTCACCTTGCCACTGATCCCTTCTTTGCTGGCCTTATTGGAAGTCCTGGACATCCTGTCAATAGGCCCCAGATCTAAATCACTTGGCCTGATTCCCCTGTCGAAAATCCTTCCCCTGTTGTCCCCCGGTCTACTACTGGGATACCCCACTAGTACTGTTCCCTCTCGCTTTATCCGACTGGATGGGTTCAACTCCTCTCCTGCTTCCTTTCATATGAAAGAGATATTCCTAGCAGTGTTGGAGTGCTGCATTAACGATGTCTGTATATGCTACTAATGAGGGATTACCAATTAAATGTTGTCTGATCCTACAGACTAACCCATCCATGAACTTCGACTTCTTTCTTTCTTCGTTGTTTACCTCATCCGGTATAAAATTTGCCAAAGAGTGACTTCTTCCTTGTAATAGGCCACTAAATGGTCCCCCTGAGTCACCTCACTGAATTTTCTCCTCATTTCGGCCTCAACTGCTAGCGAGAAATACTGGCGGTCAAACCGAACCCAAAACTTTACAATAGTTAATGTATCCCTTTCCTTAACGATAGTGATCGACTCCCACCACTGTAGCGCTGCTCCCACTAACCTAAAAGTGGCTAACATTTGGTTCTAAACTTCATTGCAATCTGCCATGCATAGGTGACACTCACTATCTCTCTTCCACTGACACGCTAGCACCACATTTGAACCCCCTCGAAACTCTGGTGGATGGACTTTTTGAAAGACCTCTGGTACTTGCTGCCACTCCGACGGCCCCGGTTGGGCCTGAACATCTGGTACCACTAACGCCTGCGGCTGATCTCGTGGAAAGTACCTTGCCATTGCGATCATCGTTGCTTGAACTGTGTGTGCCACTAATTCGGTCACCTGTGCAGTCGAAATCATCTCTAACAGTTGTTGCGGTAACTCTGGCTCCTGATGGGCCTCTCGTGTCTCATCTCCCTCTGCTGCCCTAGCTGCTCTCTCTCTCCTGGGCGGCATCTGAAATGAGAATCGAATCGTATGAGTTCACCATCAAATATAAAGTAATTGGCAGAAGCACTTAAATGCATGTACGTATAATAATACAGCAATCCTATGATAGGGCTCTATATCAAAGAACGCTAAGCTGAAACGTGAAAAGCTGCATAGATCCTAAGGACACTAGAACCTGATGCTCTGATACCATTTGTGACACCCCGCCTAATAAAATACCGGGTGATCAGTCCTAATTCAGATTAAAATAGGAATCCCAGTTGATTTATTCTTAGCATCACTGTCGAAAACCTTTTTAAAACTTACGAACTCCCTAGTATTCCAAAAAGCCGGTGCTAAATTTTAACATATTATTTAAATAAGAAAATAACAAGCGGAAATACATATAAATCATTCACAACAATTAAATCAAATCAATTGAATAAATAATTCTAAAAACGTTTATTGAAAAGTCTAGGCGAAAAGCCATAAATAGATGATTCCTACTCAAGGAAAGAATGAACGACGCGTCTAATCCAAGCTCCTGCTAGCATTCACATGTGCCGCAGCTACGTGTCCCTGGAATAGAAGATCAAGTCTGGCGTCCCTGTGGCTGGACACCTAGAACGTTTTGAAAATAGTTTTATATCAAGGGTTAGAACCCCAAAACATTTTGAAAATATTTAGCAAGTGAATTAATTGCAGTAATTAAAAATGTATGAATGCGCTTCATATTTAAGTTAGTGTCGCACTCTCTTGAAGACATACTCACCCCTCCACTAATGTGCACACCTAACGGTTACCTTAACCCCACCTAGTTGTACTATCCCATCCAACTAGTCCGAGTATAACCCTCCCTTTCCTTCTCACTCTAAACCGAGTATCATTATTCATGGGTTATAAGTTATCTCTCTAATTAACCTAATTAATTCCATTTAAATAATATCATATAACCGTGACACAAGTTATATAAAGTAAATATATACCACACTGTATTATTACTAGCATATAATATTTAATACCATTATACACATATCTTTACTAAAACATCCACACATATATCATTGGTATATCCATCCTTCTGAGTATACCCTCGCCGGATGATTTCCTCTAAAGTACTATCATAGTAGGTATGCTCACTTAACATAGTTACCCAAGTCGAAATCGCTCACCAATTTGGCCTAAATTATCAACGTAGTGAATGCGATCATATTCCTTCCCTGAAAGCGAGATAAGCCCCTCACCCATATACCGGACGCTATGACCTGGGGATATACTCGCCCTACTCCTCACGCGGGGATTCACCCACATCGCGCAACTTCCCTTGATAGCACTAGAGTATATCAATTAAATAAATATCTAGTGACTAATATTTAATAGCACACGCAACACACACACACACACACACACACACACACACACACACACACATATATATATATATATTATCACCCACCGTATATATATTATAAACCCCGGCTTTACCGTGTACTAAAATCCGTAACACTAGCCTATATATAGCCGAGTCTATGGTCCGACTCTAATTTAATTAATTAGTTTCACTATAATTAATTAATTTAAAGTAGCGTCGCTCAACTACATTACCTGGACATTTTCCATCGGTCCAAAATTTAACCCTTTAGAATTTATTTCACCAAATTTCATTAATAAGTTTGACACTCTTATTAAATTTAATATTCCTTAATACTCATCCCATAAGACTCCAAGTATTAAATTCTATTCAATTTCTATCAATTAAATTCCTCCTTAAGATACCAGCCCGTATGCTAAATTCATCCGAAATTCCAATTCGAATACGTTCATATATTTTCGTGTGTCGTTCATTCTAAATACTCTCAAATTCATACCTCGGATTCATCCCTATCTACTCCAAGGATAAAATAATGTTCCTTAGTATTTTTCCAAAGTCCTTCACTCATCTACGGTCATCTCCAAATAACCCGAATTTCTTTCTTCCTAAAGTTGTCGGTCTCACGCACCCTTTCGTAGAAAAATCATTATAAATTAAAAAAAATTAGACAAATACGAGGTCGGTACCCGCGCGACCATGAAGAAAAGATATACAATTTCATGTTTTACAATAACTAGATGGGTTAATCGATCGAATCCTTGGATAGATCGATCGATCCACCAGATATTCATCTTCTTCCCCGAATCTGTTTCCACCATTAATGGACAACCAAGCTTTTTATCCACTCTTCCACTATTATGCCATCACAACCAATAATATTTAACACATGGAAAAGGTTCTAAACCTCCTAAAGACCTTAAATTCACAATTGGTTTTCATAATTTTTAACTTTCCCAATTCGGGTATTTTCCGAGTTTTACTCATTTGATTTTCAATTCATGATCATAGTTCCAAATCAGACGCCCAAAAGACATTGGTTCATACTACAATTAGATTTCCATGACTTCATTACCACATGCAAACATTAATTGAGTATCAAATCCACATAGTTTTCCCAATTCATTAAAAACCCATTTTTATGTAAATCCCACACCCAAAAACGAATTTTGGTTTGCACCTCCCATAATATGAATTGTTATCATCTATTTAAGAATCACAACAGCTAATCACTTGCCTCTAATTGTTCGTATAGTCTGATCCATTAGTTTAGAGAAAGGGTTGATGAAGAACACCCAATTTGTCCCTCAATTTGTCTCCAAAAGATCCCTAATTTGTTCTCCACTTGCTTCCTCTGCTTTTCTCTCTAGCTTTTATGTTTAGAATTTGTTAACTGCCGTTCAACACTCCCTCAATTAGGTTTAAAACCCCTAATCACCTTTTTAGTCATATGGGCCTAATTAAAATGGGCCAAATCCCCTGTATGGGCCCGACTATGTCCGAAAATACCCCGAGACCCGATTACTACTCTCGAGTACTCCTTTTTAACTACCTCGACCCATCTGGACTCAACTGTGGACTCAAAATTGTCATCCTAAATACTTTATAACATTTCCAAATCTCGAGCTCAAAAATGCGACACATAATAATTTGAACAATTAAACTTATAGTTGCTAAAAGTTTGAATAATTCTTCCCACTCCAATAAATTCTCCAAATCATAATTTTATCCAATTTAAATATTTTATTTCTCCAAAAAATAATTAAATACTTTTAGTTCTTGATATTTTTTGATATTTTTGAGGAAATTGTCTTTGATATTTTTTGGAAAGAGGAAGGCAAAATGTTTTTGGTATTTTGATAAAAGAGGAGATTTTTTTTTTTTTGACACTTTTGGTAAGGAAGGAGGAGAAGTGAGAAAAGGGTCTCAGCGTGATTATTATTATTATGTTTTCACTTGTATTAGGCTTACCTAAATTCAAAAGATATATAAGACTGGACTAGATCCTGGGAAAAATTGGGTTTGAAAAATATGTAAAATAGGGTTTGACTTGTTGCCAGGCTCATGGATAGGGTCCCATTTTGAAAACGACGAAATCGCAAGAAAATTTGGTAGGCATGCCGACCCGACATTTCGATAGAGTTTCGGGTAGTAACCGACAAACTACATATGAGTGACTTAGGTTTGATGCCTATATAAGGGTATGCAGTTGTTGGGTTTATGGAAAATTCTCCCTTTGGCATGACTTCCAAGATATACGTCTTGCTTTCGAGGGCAATTGATACATGTGGGCAAACCAATTGATTTACCTGAGTGTATGTGAATTTCCTTTCTATATACCTCGTAGGTACAGTACGTGTGAGAGAAAATTCGATATACCCGACATACGTGAACGAGTTCCCTTCTATATACCTCTTGTTATGACTTCGGTCAAGCGGTACGATGCGCGAGGGGGGGGGGGGGGGGCGTTCGATATAATTCGAGGGTACTTGGCCAATGGAAGGTGATAGTCATATTTCTTAGTCTAACTGTGACCTACTGGATCAACGCCCATCACAAAGTGACCCCCAATATGGGTCAAAATATTTGTCAATAGCCATGCTCTTAGTGATGTAGTGTGCAAAATGCATGATTCTTGCTTAGTATATTATGGAGAGAGTATTTTTTTTGGCATGAGTACTATACTAATTTGGAAAAATGTACAAGTCTTATGAAAAGTAAATCTAGCATGGAGACTATATTAAGCCTGGATATGCGAGAGTGAGTGATGTGTGAATATATATAAGTGAGTATGTGGTGGTGAACCTAAGCATGGATCAACTACAAGTGGTGTGTGGTAAGTGTGAGTATGCATGAATATTTACAACTGTGATAAGTGGAGGTGTGTGCTAGTGATACCTAAGCATGGATATTCTAAGAGGAGTATGAAACATATGGATGTAAGTGAACTTATATACAAGTGTAAGTAGTGTGAGGTGTACAGGGAGATTATTTACAAGTGTGTGAAGTGAAAAATGAGTGAGAGGTGATATAAACATGAGGTAGATATATACAAGAAATAATAGAGAAGAAAAAAGGGAACATATAGGTAGGTGACTATGCACACAAGTAGAAAATGATAACACCCATGCAAACAGAGTCTATCCCTTTTAACTCAATCCCCAGCAGAGTCGCCACTGTGTCCATCCTGAGATCTTCCTTTCCTCCCCAGGGAGATTTTCAAGGGATAAAGAGGGAGAGATAAAGGTCACACACCACTCTATACATTGTGGGGTTCTTCAGCCATTCTTGGTTTTGGGCTAATGTAAAAAGATAGATTCGCCAACCTATTTTGCACAAAACAGGCAAAGGAACATGTCGCCACCTCGAGAGAGCGACATCAAAGACAAACTGATGCGTGTGAAACTAATAGTTCAGAGGTTCGGGGGCTAAGTTACAGAATGAGAAGGAGTTAGGCACCCATACTTCCCTTTCGGTCTCTTATGGGCTTGTGTAACTATTTTCCTTATTTTATCCGTGAAGTGTGTGAGTGTGTGTGTGTGTCTATATAAGTGGAGATCGAAATCGCTCGACTCGTATCATGTAAAAGATGGAGCGAGGTCATCCACAGGAATATTCCCAAAATAATAATTACAAAATATGATGTGTGCACTTATTGATATATTGATCATTATAGTGAAACGATAATATATGTTAGATAAGATGTAAATATGAATCACAAGTATGATATATATGAATAATTTATCAATAAAATAGAAAAAGATAAAAATAGGAAAATAGAACTCAACTCTCGGGTTTTAGCCCAAGACGCCTACATAGCCTATAAAGACATTAAAGTCCACGTAGTTCGCATGCGGGACAAGGGTGGGTTTATCTCATATATTCAAATGGGAGTTTATTATATGTGTATATGCAAAAACAATATTTTTAATTTTAAGAAAAAGTGATAAAGAATCCCGTCAGAATTTATAGGTGTAACCCACTTTTCCTTTGTTTTTTTTTTTTTATAGAAAATAAATTATATGCAATATAGCTAATAAAAATGAGGTATTAATGTGTATGATCTAAAATATAAGCTAAATTGGGAATTTATATAACTAAAGATAAAATAAAGAAATTTAAGAGAGAAGGATGTTTGAACCTTCTTTGGAGATTTGAGGCTTGACCTTGATCCTTGATGAGCTTCCTTGAGAGTTAGCATGAATGTTGGATTAGAGAGAAGGAGATTTTTTCTGAATTGGGTATGAGAATGATGGGAATGAAAGGTGAAAAGAAATTTCACACAAGGAGACTTTGCTGATTATAGAAGAATGTTGTTGAGGTCACTGAAATGTATGGATCTGGTGTGCCTATGGAAGTGATCTCATGATCTCCTTATATAGGGTGTGGTACTACCGATCAGAACTATCCTTGCCATGCCAATCAGCAAGTGACCCAAGATACACTGCTGATGGGCCTGCCAATTGGCAGTCTCGTGCATATTTTTTGAAATAATAGACGTAAAATGAAATTTGTAATTCCAAATAATGCATGGCTCATACCATTACAAACTTAATTCAGATACCTTTAAGAGTCCTTTGGGCCTCTCTTGGGTCTGGGTGTTGACTTTGGGTCAAACGGTGCTCAGAAGCGCCCTTCGGTCCTTTGGACAGGAGATCGTCTAATGGTAATGTATTATTTATCCAAATCGTAAGTCTAAATTGGGCATAGGGCAGACCGTTAGAAAGGTTATGTGAGGCACTTCATTGTTCCAAAGATCTTCACTCGATTTAGAGAGTTAACTTTGGTCAAATGGGGCTCGAAAGTTCCCCTAGTGACCTTTGGGAGTAAAACGAATCGTTTGTCCATACCGTAAGGATGGTTCACGTACGAGGCAGACCGTTGGAAATCGTTTTCAGTGCCCTTTGAAGATTCATTTAGTCTCATTCGAGCTGAAGAGTTGACTTTGGTCAAATAGAGCCCGAGAGCACTTAATGGACTTTAGATCAATTTTTTAGGGAAAATGGATCATTCATTCGAACGGTTATGCCGTTTTGCGCGCACGGTGAACCGTTGGAAAAGGGGTTCAGTTCCCTTCAAGGATCCATTGAGATTTCTCTCGGATGATGGATTTTACCAGCGTCAAATTGGGGTTCGAGAGCGTCGAGTGTCCTCTAGAATAATTTTTAGTAGTAAAATGGATCGTTCATCCGAACCGTTATTCTGATTCGCGCACAGGGTAGACCGTTGGAAAGGATATTCAGATCCCTTTAAAGATTCATTGAGCTTTAACTATGACGATGAAGTTAACTGGAGTCATACGGGGCCCGGGAGCGCTCAATGGCCTCTAGATTGGTACTCAAAATATGACCTAGGGTTGGTAATGTATGGGGTGGTGCTAGGGACCTAAGGAGAGATTAGGGGGGGGGGGTCCTAGAATGTGGTGCATAAAGTTTTCAACAAGGAATAAAACATAACTGTGACACTTAGTGGAGTCTAAGTATGTAAGTCTATTGTGTCATCTGTAATACCTCAGTTGTAACAATGTTGAAAAGATTTTTTTTAAAGTTTTTTTTCATCATATCTCATGTTGTTTATTTGATTTGATTAAAATTCAATATCTTTTATGTTTAGTTTCTCCTAATTAATAAAAATAAAATTGGATTAAATTGAATTTGGTTTGCTAGGTGACCTAATCAATGGATGTTACCTTTGACCATATAATTTGACCACTCAATACATTTTTCAAATTGGTATCAGAGTCTTTTCTACAAGTTATTTAAAGGAATCATAGTGGTTCTATAGACAATTCGTACAATAGTCCACCTTTGTTTGACGGCACAAATGTTTCTTATTGGCAAGCTCAATGAGATCATTTCTAAAATAGATAGACGAGCGCATCTGGATCGCTATTGAAAGGGGGTGTACTCCTCTTACTGTGACTAGTGAAAATGCCATTAGTCTCAAGCCAGACGCAAATTTGACTGAAGATGATTTTATACTGAATAATTTTAACTCTCGTGGTCTGAGTGTTATTTTTGGTGCTATCACACCTGACATATTTCATCACATCAAGATGTGTACTATGTCTAAAGAAGCTTAGAATATGCTCGAACTCACACATGAGGGTACCAATATTGTTAAAGCTTTTAAGCTTCAAAACATCACAACATAATTTGAGACTAAACGCATGCTTGAAACTAAAACATTTGATGAATTTTATGTTTGTATATTTGATATTGTGGATTTTAGTTTTAACATTGGCAAAATTTTAGCGAAAGTCAGAATTGTTGAGGAAATTTTAAGGCCTCTCCCATCTCATTTTAATGTGAAAGTTATCGTTCTTAACTCTTTGGGAATTATAGACATAATTAGGCTAGAATAACTCGTAGGTGATCTCCAGACTTACAAATTAGACATGTTCCGTTAAATTCAAAAGAGAAAATTAAAAAGGAATATCTTTAAATGATAAATAAAAAAGAGTATGTCTCTTACTTTGATTATGAAATTGATCAAGATGACCTTGCCCTATTTGCTAAATTTTTTATAGTTTCTCAAATTAAAAAATAAAATTTCATCCAAATTGGAAAATAAAAATTTGAGAAAAAAATTTCAAAGCGGCTAATAATTTTAATGAGTATGATCAAGTGAAAACTAGAGGTAAAAATCCCGAAGAAGATAAATAAGAGAGGTGTTATGAGTATGAGGGGAAAGGCCACAAAGCCCATGAGTGTCCCACTATGCTTAAGAGATAGGGCAAAGGAAAAGCTGCCTATAATGCCACTCTGAGTGATAGTGATGTTGAGTTTGTGGATTTCAAAGATGAATCACCGATGGATGTAACTACAGTGTACTCATGGATAGTCATGTTAGCACTTAAAGTACGTCTCATGCCGATGAAGATGTATATAAACTTGATAACCTCGTCAATGAGTCAAATCATATCGGAGAGTTTGTGGGCGATGATGAAAATTTGAGTGAGGGAGAACGTGGTCTCCAATACTTATACTTCGAACTTTACACAGAGTCATTGAAAACTAAAAAGCAAAATAAAATTTGACTCTTAGGGTGTTATCTTTTGAGAAGGAATTGAAAGGTTTGAGAGAGAGTGAGGCCTCAGTTATAATATTTTTGAATAAGCAACTTATTTCGGTGGATAGGGAAAAGAACTACTTGACCAATAACGTGCCTAGTCTTATGAGAGATCTTCAAGCATTATTAAAGATTCGTGAGAAACTTAAAGCCAAAATTTCCCAACTAGAGAAAGATCTCGAGAATGCCCAGGAGGTCAAAGTCACCTTAGAGAACATCTAAGAAATTTGAAAAGATGCTCCTAGGTACCTCTTTAGGTTTTAAAGAGAGGCATGGAATAGGTTACGAGGGTACATCAACTTCCAATACTTCATCTGAATTGGTTCCTATATTTGTGTTAGATCCTTATGGGCCTCCACCTAACCCCCCAAGGAGAACTCGTCTTAGGAGTATAAACCAAGTTCGACCCAAAAAAACCCACTACACCAAAATTGGTGAATGGTCATGGCCAAAATACCTTACCAAGACTGTGGGTCGCAGACTTGGGTTGTGACCATTTCGGGCGCGACCAATTTCGTAGGTCGCGGCCAAAACCTGTGACCAATCGGGGGGTCGCGGACCTAATAATTCACGAAAGATGGTCGCGGACTTGGACCGTGACCCACACTGCGACGGGAAAAAAATGGTCACGGCCAAAGTCCGTGACCCATACCGCGACCATTTTCTTTATTTTTTTCGTCGCGATGTGGGTCACGGATGAAAATGGTCCATGACCATATGCACTATAATAAAAAAAATGTTTTTTTTGTCCAATCCTAAAATTGGGGGTACCGTGACTACGCGATCGATTGTTAATTGTTATGTTGCACGTGCACGAGGTGTTACAAATATTTATTATTGGGCAGAGTTTCCTCTGTTTTCTAGACATTCTAAACCCTGTTAATAAAAAAACCCTACTTAATATAAATCCCGCTCAGCCATAAATTTAACAATCAAATTATAAAATCCCACACGGCCATAAAACTAACAATAAAACTATAAAAGCTTGCACGCCCATAACACATAAAAAAACATAATATGAATGTCAACAACATTATATAAGCAATCTTCCTGTTGTAAACCATTGTCTTCTTCGTGTGTTCCATGTGGATAAAAGTAAAATGATACAATGTTATCCTGCCCAAAATAGCACCCAAAAAAGAAAGGATTTGAGTAACCAAGTAGTTTTTTTAAAAAATCATATTCAAGCTGGAAAATTGCATATATGAGTTATAATGATCATCATATCAGTTCCTACGAGCAACATTGGTCCCGTGCGAGGTGTTAGTGCCTCTCAGGGGGCCCTTCGGAGGTTGTCTCGAGTTTTTTCCCTCTAACGTCATGTTTTTAAGCACAAGTCTAGATATTTTCAAATTAACATCATATTCTCAAACTGAGAATCCCGTAACTACACGGTCAGTTATTACGTGTAACATTGGTCCCGTGCAAGGTAGTGGTGCCTCTCACTAGGCCGTTCGGGAGTTATCTCGAGTTTTTGCCTCCTAAAGGCATATTTTTAAGCCTAAATCTAGAAAATTTCAAATTATCATCGTATTCTCAAACCGGGAGACCCGTGACCGCCCAGTCAGTTTCTACGAGTTACATTAGTCGCATGTGAGGTGTTGGTGCCCCTCATTGGGCCATTCGGTTTTTCACCCTATAACTCCATATTTTTAATCCTAAGTCCTGATAAATGAAAAGTACCCTTGTATTCTCAAACAGGGACTCCTGTGACCACTCGATCAGTTCCTATGAGTTACATTGGTCCCGTGCGAGGTATTGATGTCACTGATGGGGTTGTTTAGGGGTGTCGTGGGTTTTCGCCCTCTAACACCCTATTTTTAAGCCTAAGTCTAGATATTTACAAATTATCCTCATATTCTCAAATCAAGAGACCCATGATCCCGTGGTCAGTTTGTACGAGTTACATTGATCTCGTGCAAGATGTTGGTGCCTCTCACGGGGCCATTCGGGGACTGTTTTAGGTTTTCCCCCTCTAACACTATGTTTTTAAGCCTAAGTTATGATATTTTTAAATTATCATTGTATTATAAAATTGGCAGTCCCATGATCGCGCGATCAATTCCTACGAGTTACATTGGTACCGTGCGACGTGTTGGCGCCCCTCACGGAGCCGTTCAAGGGTTGTTTCGAGTTTTTGCCCTCTAACGCCATGTTTTTAAGCTTAAGATGTGATATTTTCAAATTATGATCGTATTCTCAAATTAGGATTCCCGTGATTGCGTGGTCAATTCCTAGGAGTTACGTTAGTCCCATGCGACGTGTTGGTGCCTTTCACGGGGCCATTCGGGGATGTTCCGGATGTTCACCCTCTAATGCCACATTTGTAAGCTTAAGTCTAAATAATTGCAAATTATCCTCGTAATTTCAAATTAGGAACCCCGTGATCCCGCGGATAGTTCCTACGAGTTACATTGGTCTCGTACAAGGTGTTGGTGCCACTCATAGGGCCGTTCGTGGGCTGTCTCGGGTGTTCGCCCTCTAATGCCATGCTTTTAAGCCAAAGTCCAGATATTTTGAAATTATTATCATATTCTCAAACCGGGAGTTTTGTGATTGCACTGTCAGTTCCTATGAGTTACATTGGTCCTGTGCGAGGTGTTAGTGCCTCTCACGGGGCCGTTCGGGGACTATTTTTCGTTTTCTCCCACTTACGCCATATTTTTAAGCATAGGTCTAAAAATTTTCAAATTATCATCGTATTCTCAAACGGGAGTCATGTGACTGTGTAGTTAGTTTCTATGAGTTACACTGGTCCCGTATGACATGTTGGTGCTTTTTATGGGGCCGTTCGGGGACTGTTTAGAGTTTTCACCCCCTAACGCCATGTTTTAAAGCCGAATTTTAGATATTTTCAAATTATCATCGTATTCTCAAATCGGGAGCCTCAAGTTGGCACGGTCAACTCCTAATGGTAACATTGGTCCCATGCGAGGTGTTAGAGCCTCTCATAGGGCCGTTCAGGGGCTATTTCGAGTTTTCTCCCTATAACGCCATGTTTTTAAGCCTAAGTCTAGAAAATTTCAAATTATCACCGTGTTCTTAAATCGGGAGTCCTGGGACTGTACAGTCAATTTCTATGAGTTACATTGGTACCATGCGAGGTGTTAGTGCCAGTCACAGAACTGTTCGGGGGTTATTTCGGGTTTTCTCCCTCTAACGCCATATTTTTTTAGCCTAAGTCAAGAAAATTTGAAATTATCATCGTATTCTCAAACTGATTGTCTCGTGATCGTACAGTCAGTTTCTACGAGTTACATTGGTCCCGTGCAAGGTGTTGGTGCCTCTTATGGGGTCTTTCAGGGGTTGTTTTAGGTTTTTGCCCTCCAACGGCATGTTTTAAAGGCAAATTCTAGATATTTTCAAAATATCATCCTATTCTCAAATTGAGAGTCTTGTGATCGCGCGACCAGTTCCTACGAGTTACATTGGTCCCGTGTGAGGTGTTAATGCCTCTCACGGGGTCGTTCGAGGAAAGTTTCGAGTTTTCTCCCTATAACGCCATATATTTAAGCCTACGTCTAGAAATTTTCAAATTATTATCGTAGTCTCAAACTGGGAGTCCTGTGAGTCCGCAGTCAGTTTCTACGAGTTACATTGGTCCTGTGCGAGGTGTTGGTGCCTCTCACGGGGCCGTTCGGGGGCTATTTTGGGTTTTCGTCCTCTAACACCATGTTTTAAAGATAAATTCTAGATATTTTCAAATTATAATTGCATTCTTAAATTGGGAGTCTCGTGACCGTGCGATCAGTGCCCACGGGTTACATTGGTCCAGTGCGAGCCTCTCATGGGTCCTTCATTGGTTGCGTCGGGTTTTTTCCTTCTAACACCATGCTTATAATTCTAATCCTATATAGTTTTAAATTATCATCGTATTCTCAAACTAGGAGTCCAGTGATCACGCCATTAGTTTCTACGAGTTACATTGGCCACGTACGAGGTGTTAGTTCCTCTCACGGGGTCATTCATGGGATGTTTTGGGTTTTATCCCTCTAACGCCATATTTTAAAGATCGAGTCTAGAAATTTTCAAATTATCATTCTATTCTCAAATCGGGATACCCAATGCATTGTCAGTTTCTACGAGTTGCACTGGTCCCATGCGAGGTGTTGATGCCTCTCATAGGGCCGTTCGGGGGCTGTTTCGAGTTTTCGCCCTCTAACGTCATGTTTTAAAGCTAAATTCAAGTTATTTTAAAATTATTATCGTATTCTCAAACTGGGAGTCTCGTGATCGTATGGCCAATTCCTACAGGTTACACTAGTCCCGTGCGAGGTGTTGGTGCCTCTTACGGGACCGTTTGGGGTTTGTATCGGGTTTTGTCTTCTAACGTTATGTTTTTAAGCCGAGGTCTAGATATTTTCAAATTATCATCATATTATCAAATTGGAAGTCTCGTGATCGCGTGGTTAGTTCTTACGATGATAATTTGGCAGTTCCAAGGGCAGTGTTTTACTTATGGCTAGCACGGTCACAAGAGTCGGGCGTTCCCACAACAAGATAGGCCTCAGAGGCAGGGTACCCACCAGGGTCAGCAAGCTCCTTTAGCACCAACTCTAGTGCCTGCACCAGCCCCATAGCAGCATCAAGGTCAGATACATTATAGACGTGTGTACAACGTCCGAGATGTAACCGCGCCTCCACCACCTCCATCACCGCCTGCAGTCGAGGGTATATTTCCTATTCACGAACTTGAGGATAGGATTATGTTTGATACTGGGTGTCACATTCATTTATTAAGACTAGATTTTCACGAGTCATTGGATTATTAGAGACAGCCGGTAGTCTTCGTATGTGTGTTGAGTCACCTATGGGTAGTGGGTCTTTGATACACTCGATTTGTATATGAGTCTATATATTGATTGGGAGATTGAATCTAGCAACAAACCTCCTGATGATAGACATGGAGGGATATGATGTGATTCGAGGTATGGATTCATTAGCAAGCTACAGAGAGATGGTAAATTGCTATGAGAGGACGATTTTGTTTTCTATTCCGGGGCAAGAGATGTTCCTAGTGGTGATGCCTCTTCTTAAGGGAGGATCGTGCACCCATTTATACTACATTGAGGAGGAGACCTTGCTGGAGGTGGTTGTTACATTGGTCCCGTACGAGGTGTTAGTGTCTCTCATGGGGCCGTTCCGGGACTGTTTCGGGTTTTCTCCATTTAATGCCATATTTTCAAGCCTAAGTTTAGAAATTTTGAAATTATCATCGTATTCTCAAACCGAGAGTCCCGTGACTACTCAGTCAGTTTTTACGAGTTACATTGGGCCGATGCGAGGTGTTAGTGCCTCTCACAGGGCCATTCGGGGGTTATTTTGGGTTATCTCCCTCTAACATCATTATTTTAATCCTAAGTCTAGATATTTTCAAATTATCGTCGTAGTATCAAACTGAGAGTCCCGTGATCGACAGTCAGTTTCTACGAGTTACATTGGTCAGGTGCAAGGTGTTAGTGCCTCTTACTGGACCGTTTGGGGGATGTTTCAGGTTTTTTCCCCTCTAACGCTATGTTTTAAAGCCAAATTCTAGATATTTTAGAATTATCAACGTATTCTCAAACTCGGAGTCTCATGATCGCATGGTCTATTCCTACAAGTTACATTAATTCCCTCTAATGGTGTTAGTTCCTCTTATGGGGCCGTTCGGGGGTTGTGTCGGGTTATTGCCTTCTAACTCCATGTTTTAAATACAAAGTGTAGAAATTTTCAAATTATCATTATATTCTCAAACCGAGTGTCCCGTGATCGCGCCGTTAGTTTCTACGAGTTACAATAGTCCCATGCGAGGTGTTTGCGCCACTCACGGGGCTGTTCAGGGGTTGTTTTGGGTTTTCGCCCTCTAACACCATTTTTTAAAGCTAAATTCTAGATGTTTTCAAATTATCATCATATTCTCAAACCGAGAGTCTCATGATTGCGCGGTCAGTTCTTATGGTTTACATTGGTCCGTGCGAGGTGTTTGTGCCTGTCACGGAGCCATTCGGGGGCTGTTTTGAATTTTCTCCATCTGATGCAATATTTTTAAGCCTAAGTCTAGGAATTTTGAAATTATCATCGTATTCTCAAATTGGGACTCCCGTGACTGCTCAGTCAGTTTCTACGAGTTACATTGGTTAGGTGCGAGGTGTTAGTGCCTCTCATAGGGCCATTCAGGGGTTATTTCGGGTTTTTTTGCCTCTAACGCCGTGTTTTTATGACTAAGTCTAGAAATTTTAGACAAATTCTCAATATTTTAAAATTATCATCGTATTCTCAAAATGGGAGTCTCGTGGTTGCACGGTCTATTCCTACGAGTTATATTGGTCCCCTGCGAGGTGTCGGGGCCTCTCACGGGGTCGTTCGGGGGTTGTGTCGGGTTTTTGCCTTTTAATGCCACGTCTTTAAGACGAAGCCTAATTTTTTTCAAATTATCATCGTATTCTCAAATCAGGAGTCCCGTGATCGTGCCGTCAGTTTCTACGCGTTAAAATAGTCCCGCGCAAGGTGTCAGTGCCACTCATGGGGGCGTTCAGGGACTGTTTTTTTCTCCCTCAAACGCCAAGTTTTTTAGCCTAAGTCTAGAAATTTCAAATTATCGTCGTATTCTCAAACGGGCAGTCTGTGTCTACGAGTTACATTTGTACTGTGCAGGGTGTTAGTGCCTCCCACGAGGCCATTCGGGGGTTGTTTTGATTTTTCTCCATCTAACGCCAGGTTTTTTTAGCCTAAGTCTAGAAATTTTCAAATTATCATCATATTCTCAAACCGAGAGTCTCGTTACTGCGCAGTCAGTTACTACGAGTTACATTGGTCCGGTGTGAGGTGTTAATGCCTCCTACAGGATCGTTCGGGGGATGTTTCGGGTTTTTGCCCTCCAACGCTATGTTTTAAAGCCAAATTATATATATTTTAAAATTATCGTCCTATTCTCAAACTGGGAGTCTCGTGATCATGCGGACTGTTCCTACGAGTTCAATCGGTCCCCTGCAAGGTGTTGGTGCCTCTTATAGGGTCATTCGGGGGTTGTGTCGAGTTTTTGCCTTCTAACACCATGTTTTTATTCCGAAGTCTAGAAAATTTCAAATTATCATTGTATTGTCAAATCGGGAGTACCGTGATTGTGCCATCAATTTTTATGAGTTACAATGGTCCCGTGCGAGGTGTAGTGCCACTTACGGGGCGGTTTACGGGTTGTTTCGGGTTTTCTCCCTCAAACGCCATGTTTTTAAGACTCTAGAAATTTTCAATTTATGGTCGTATTCTCAAACCGAGATTCCTGTGAACGTGCAGTCAATTTTTACGAGTTACATTGGTACCGTGTGAGGTGTTAATGCCGCCCACGGGGCCGTTCGGGGGCTGTTTCAGTTTTTCCCTCTAACGCCATGTTTTTAATCCTAAGTCTAGAAATTAAAAAAATATCATTGTATTCTCAAACCGAGAGCCTCATGATCGCGTGATCAGTTCCAACGGGTTACATTCGTCCCGTGCGAGGTGTTAGTGCCTCTCACAGGGCCGTTCAGGGGAAGTTTCGGGTTTTCTCCCCCTAAGGCCATGTTTAAAATCTAAATTCTAGATATTTTTAAATTATCCTTGTATTCTCAAAACGGGAACCTCGTGATCACACGATCAGTTCCTATGGGTTACATTGGTCCCGTGCGAGGTGTTAGTGCCTCTCACAGGGCCGTTCGGGGGCAGTTTTGGGTTTTCTCCTTCTAACGCCATGTTTTTAAGCCTAAGTCTTGAATTTTCAAATTATCATCGTAGGCTCAAATTTGGAGTCCCGTGATAGTGCAATTAGTTTCTATGAGTTACGTTCGTCCCGTTCGAGGTGTCGGTGCCTCTTATGGGGCCGTTTGGGGGTTGTGTGGGATTTTTGCCTTCTAATGCCATGTCTTTAAGCCGAAGCCTAAAAAATTTAAAATTATCATCGTACTCTTAGATTGGGAGTCCCGTGATTGTTCCGTCAGTATCTACAAGTTACAATGGTCCCGTGCAAGGTGTCAGTGCCACTCATGGGGCCGTTCAGGGGCTATTTTGGGTTTTCTACCTTAAACGTATTGTTCTTAAGCGTAAGTCTAGAAATTTTTAAATTATCATCGTATTCTCAGATGGGCAGTCTGTGTCAATGAGTTACATTGGTCCCGTTCGAGGTGTTAGTGCCTCTCACGGGGCCGTTCGGGGGTTATTTCTGGTTTTCTCCCACTAACTCGATGTTTTGAAGCCTAAGCCTAGAATTTTCAAATTAGTATCGTATTCTCAAATCGGGAGTCCCATGACCGCGCAGTCAGAATCTACGAGTTGCAATGGTCCCGTGTGAGATTTTGTTACCTCTCATGGGGCCGTTCGGGGGTTATTTCGAGTTTTTGCCCTCTAACACCTTATTTTAAAGCCAAATTCTAGATATTTTCAGATTATCACTGTATTTTCAAATCAGGAGTCTTATGACTGTGCAGTAAGTTCCTACGGGTTACATTGGTCCCGTGCGAGGTATCGGTGCCTCTCACAGGGCCGTTCAGAAGTTGTTTCGGATCTTCACCCTCTAACGCCATGTTTTAAAGCGAAATTCTAAATATTTCTAAATTATCACCATATTCTCAAACTGAGAGTCTCGTGATCGCTCGGTCAGTTCCTACATATTACATTTTTCCTCTGCGAGGTGCTGGTGCCTCTCACGGGGATGTTCGGGCATTGTGTTGGTTTTTTGCTCTCTAAAACTATGTTTTAAAGCCAAATTCTAGATATTTTCAAAATATCATTGTAGTCGCAAACTAAGAGTCTCGTGATTGTGCGGTCAATCCCCACGAGTTATGTTTTTCCCGTGCGAGGCGTTGGTGCCTCTCATGGGGCCGTTCGGAGGTTATGTCGGGTTTATGCCTTCTAATGCCATGTCTTTAAGCCCAAGCCTAAAAATTTTCAAATTATCATCGTATTCTCAAATGGGGAGTCCTATGATCACGCCGTTAGTTTCTACGAGTTATAATGGTCTTGTGCAAGGTGTTAGTACCACTTACAAGGCCGTTCAGATGTTATTTCGGGTTTTCTCTCTCAACCGTCATATTTTTAAGCCTAAGTCTAGAAATTTTCAAATTATCATCATATTCTCAAATCAGGAGTCCCTTGGACGCGTAGTCAGTTTCTATAAGTTACAATTGTACTGTGCGAGGTGTTAGTGACTCCCAGGGGTCGTTCGGGGCTTGTTTCGGGTTTTTTCTCTCTAACGCCATGTTTTTAAGCCCAAGTTTAGAAAATTTTAAATTATCATTATATTCTCAAATCGAGAGTCCCATGACCGCGCAGTCAGTTTCTACGAGTTATATTGGTCTCGTGCGACGTGTGGGTGCATCTCACGGGCCCATTTGGGGCTTGTTTCAGGGTTTTTCCCTCTAATGCCATGTTTTAAAGTCAAATTCAAGATATTTTTAAATTATCGTCGTACTCTCAAATCGGGAGTCTCGTGATCTAGCGATCAGTTCCTACGAGTTATATTGGCCCCGTGCGAGGTGTTAGTGCCTCTCAAGGGGTCATTCGGGGAATATTTTGGGTTTTCGCCCTCTAACGCCATGTTTTTAAGCCTAAGCCTAGAAGTTTTATAATTATCATAGTATTCTCAAATCGAGAGTTTCGTGATTGCGCAGTCAATTTTTACGACTTACATTGGTCCCTGTGAGGTGTTGGTGCATCTCACGGGGCTATTTCTTGTTTTCGCTCTCTAACGCCACGTTTTAAATTCAAATTCTAGATATTTTTAAATTATCATCGTATTCTCAGATAGGGAGCCTCATGATTGCGTGGTCAGTTCCTACGAGTTACATTGGTCCCGTGTGAGGTGTTGGTGCCTCTCACGGGGCCATTCAGCGGTTATTTCGGGTTTTCTCCCTCTAACGTCATTTTTTTAATCCTAAGTCTTGAAATTTTCAAATTATGATCGTTATCTCAAACTAGGAGTCTCGTGACCGCACAGTCAGATTCTACGAGTTACATTGGTCCCGTGCTAGGTGTTGATTCCGATCACGGGGCCGTTCGGGGGGTTGTATCAGGTATTCACCCTCTAACGCCTTATTTTAAAGCTAAACTCTAGGTATTTTCAAATTATCATCATATTCTCAAACTAGGAGCCTCGTGATCACGCGGCCAGTTCCTACGGGTTACATCCGTGCGAGGTGTTAGTGCCTCTCACAGGGCCGTTTCGAGTCATTTTCAGGTTTTTTCCCTTTAACACCATGTTATAAAGCCAAATTCTAGATATTTTGAAATTATCATCGTATTCTCAAATAGGGAGTCTTGTGATCGAACGGTCAGTTCCTATGGGTTACATTGATCCCGTCCGAGGTGTTAGTGCCTCTTACGGGACCGTTCGGGGGCTGTTTCGAGTTTTTGCCCTCTAACGCAATGTTTTGAAGCCAAATTCTAGATATTTTTAAATTATCATCATGTTATCAAATTGGGAGTCTTGTGATCATACGATTAGTTCCTACGGGTTACATTGGTCCCCTGCGAGGTGTTGGTGCCTCTCACGGTGCTGTTTGTGGGTTGTGTCGGGTTTTTGCCTTATAGCGCCATGTTTTTAAGCCGATGTCTAGATAATTTCAAATTATAATACTTTTCTCAAATAGGGAGTTACGTGATCGTGCCGTCAATTTCTACGAGTTACATTGGTCCCGTGCGAGGTGTTAGTGTGTCTCACGGGGCCATTAAGGGTTATTTCAGGGTTTTTTTTCCTCTAACGCCATGTTTTTAAGCCTAAGTCTAAAAATTTTCAAATTATCATCGTATTCTCAAATCGGGAGTCCCGCTACTGGAAAGTCAGTTTCTACTAGTTACATTGGTCCCATGCGAGGTGTTGGTGCCTTTTACGGGGTTGTTTGGGGGTTGTGTCGAGTTTTTTTTCCTTCTAACGCTATGTTTTAAGCCAAATTCTGGATATTTTTAAATTATCATCGTATTCTCAAATCATGAACCTCGTGATCATGCGATCAGTTCCTACGAGTTACATTGGTCCCCTGCAGGGTGTTAGTGCCTCTCACGGGACCATTTGAGAGCTATTTCCGGTTTTCTCCCTTTAACGCCATGTTTTTAAGCCTAAGTCTTAAAATTTTCAAATTATCATCGTAGTCACAGTCAGGAGACCCATTACCGCACAATCTATTTCTACGAGTTACATTGGTCTTGAGCGAGGTGTTAGGGCCTCCTACGGGGTTGTTTGGGCATTGTTTCGGCTTTTCCCCTCTTAACACCATGTTTTAACGCCAAATTCTAGGTATTGTCAAATTATCATCATATTTGCAAACATGTAGCCTCGTGATCGCACGATCAATTCCAACGGGTTACATTGGCCCTGTGCGAGGTGTTAGTGGCTCTTGCAGGGACGTTCAGGGACATTTTCGAGTTTTCTCCCTCTAACGCCATGTTTTAAAGTCGAACTCTAGATATTTTCAAATTATCAACGTATTCTTCTTGATCTTGTGATCAGTTCCTACGGGTTACATTAGTCCCATGCAAGGTGTTAGTTCCTCTCACAGGGTCGTTCGGGAATAGTTTCGGGTTTTCTCCCCCTAACCCCATGTTTTTAAGCCTAAATCTAGTTTTTTTCAAACTATCTTCGTATTCTTAAACCAGGAGTCCCATGATCACGCGGTCAGTTCTTATGGGTTACATTGGTCCCGTGCGAGGTGTTGGTGCCTCTCATGGGGCTGTTCGGGGGTTGTTTCCAGTTTTCTCCATGTAACGCCATGTTTTTAAACCAAAGTCTAGAAATTTTCAAATTATCTTCTTATTCTCAAACTGGGAGTCCCGTGACCTCGAAGTCAGTTTCCACGAGTTACATTAGTCCTGCGCGAGGTGTTGGTGCCTCTTACGGGGCAGTTTGGGGGTTGTTTCTTATTTTTGCCTACTAACGCCATGTTTTTAAACCTTAGCTAGATATTTTCAAATTATCATCATATTCTCAAATTGGAAGTCTCATGTTCGCGCGGTAAGTTCCTACGGGTTAGATTGGTCCCGTCTGAGGTGTTGGTGCCTCTCAAGGGGGCCGTTCGGGGGTTGTGTAGAGTTTTTTCCTTATAACGCAATGTGGTTGACCCAATATATAAATACTTTTAAATTATCATCATATTCTCAAATTGGGAGTCCCGTGATGGTTCCATAAGTTTATACGAGTAACAGTAGTCCCGTGCGAGGTGTTGGTGTCTCTCGTGGGGCCGTTCGGGACAATTTGAGGTTTTTGTCCTCTCACTCCATGTTTTAAAGGCAATTTGAAGATATTTTCAATTTATCATCGTATTCTCAAACTGGGAGTCTCGAGATCGCGTGGTCAGTTCCTACGAGTTACATTGGTCCCGTATTAGGTGTTAGTGCCTCTCACGAGGCTGTTTTGAGGTTGTGTCATGTTTTTTCCTTCCAACGCCATGCTTTTAATATAAAGTCAAGATATTTTCAAATTATTGTCCTATATTCAAACCGGGAGCTACGTGACCATGACGTTAGTTTCTACGAGTTACATTGGTCCCGTGCTAGATGTGAGTGCCTCTCACGGGGCCGTTCAGGGGCTGTTTCGAGTTTTCTCCCTCTAACGCCATGTTTTTAAGCCCAAGTCTAGAAATATTCGAATTATCATCATATTCGTAAACCAGGAGTCCCATGATCGCGCAGTCAATTTTTACGAGTTTCATTGGTTCCATGCGAGGTGTTGGTGCCTCTCTCGAGGCCGTTCGGGGGTTATGTCAGGTTTTTGCCTTCTAACGTCATGTTTTTAAGCCAACGTCAAGATCTTTTCAAATTATCGCTGTATTATCGAATCGAGAGTCCCATGATCATGTCGTCAGTTTCTACGGGTTACATTAGTCCCGTGCGAGGTGTTGGTGCCTCTCATGGGGCCGTTCGTGGGCTGTTTTGGGTTTTCACTCTCTAATGCCATATTTTAAAGCCAAATTCTTAAAATTTTTGAATTACCATCATATTCTCAAACTGGGAGTCTCATGATCATTCGGTCAATTCATACAGGTTATATTGGTCCCGTGCTAGGTGTTAGTGCCTCTCACGGGGCCGTTCGAGGGCTGTTTCGGGCTTTCTCCCTCTAACGCCATGTTTTTATGCTTAAGTCTAGAAAATATCAATTTAATGTCATATTTTAAAATCGGAAGTCCCGTGACCACACAGTCAACTTCTACGAGTTATATTGGTCCCGTGCAAGGTGTTGGTGCGTCTTACGGGGCCGTTTGAGGGTTGTTTCTGGTTTTTTCCCTCTACGCCACGTTTTAAAGCCAAATTCTATATATATTCAAATTATCATCGTATTCTCAAATGGGGAGTCCAGTGATCGTACCGTCAATTTCTATGAGTTTCATTGGTCCCGTACGAGGTGTTGGGGTCGCTCTAGGGGTCGTTCAGAGGTAGTTTCGAGTTTTCGCCCTCTAACGTCATGTTTGAAAGCCAAATTCTAAATATTTTGAAATTATCACCGTATTCTCAAACCGAGAGTCATGATCATGCCATCTGTTCCGAAAGGTTACATTTGTCCCGTGCCAGGTGTTGTGCCTCTCACGGGGTCGTTCGGGGGCTCTCCCTCTAACGCTATGTTTTTAAGCCTATGTTTAGAAAGTTTCAAATTATCATCATATTCTCAAATTGGGAGCCTCGTGTTCGCGGGGTCAGTTTCTATGAATTACATTTGTCCCGTACGAGGTGTTAGTTCCTCTCAAGGGGCCGTTCAGGGGCTGTTTTGGGTTTTCGCCCTCTAACGCCATGTTTTTAAGCCTAAGTCTAGATATTTTTAATTATCATTGTATTCTAAAACTGGGAGTGTTGTGATTTCGCGGTCAATTCCTATGGGTCACAATGGTCCCATGCGAGATGTTGGTGCCTCTCACGAGGCCGTTCGGGGGGTGTATCGATTTTTTTTTCCTTCTAACTCATTATTTTTAAGATGAAGTCTAGATATTTTAAATTATAGTCATATTCTCAAACCAAGAGTCATGTGATTGTGCCATCAGTTTCTACGAGTTACAGTGGTCCCATGCGAGGTGTTGGTGCCTCTCACGGGGCCGTTCGGGGGAAGTTTTGGGTTTTCACCCTCTAATGCCATGTTTTAAAGCCAAATTCTAGATATTTTCAAATTATCATCGTATTCTAAAATTGAGAGCCTCCTGATTGTTCCTTCAGATTACATTGGTCCCATGCGAGGTGTTAGTGCCTCTCACGGGATCATTCGGGGGCAGTTTCTGGTTTTCTCCCTCTAACACTATGTTTTTAAGCCTAAGTCTAGAAAATTTTAAATTATCATCGTGTTATAAAATCGGGAGTCCCGTGATCGTACAGTCAGTTTCTACGAGTTACATTGGTCCCGAACGAGGTGTAGGTGCCTCTCACAGGGCCGTTCGGGGGTCGTTTTCAATTTTCTCCCTCTAACGCCATGTTTTGTAGCTAAATTTTGGATATTTTAAAATTATCATCATATTCCAAATCGGGAGTCTCTAAAATGCGCAGTAAGTTCTTACGAGTTACATTGGTCTTGTGCGAGGTGTTGGTTCCTCTCACGGTGCTGTTTGGTGGTTGTTTTTGGTTTTCGCCCTCTAACGCCATGTTTTAAAGCCAAATTCTAGATATTTTTAAATTATCATCGAATTCTCAAATTGGGAGTATCGTGATCGCACAATCAGTTCCTACGGGTTACATTGGTCACGTGCGAGGTGTTGGTGCCTCTAAGGAGGTCGTTCGGGGGCAGTTCCTGGTTTTCTCCCTTTAACGCTATGTGTTTAAACCTAACTATAGAAAATTTTAAATTATCATCGTATTCTCAAACCGGGAGTCCCGTGACTGCCCAATCAGTTTCTATGAGTTACATTAGTCCCGTGCAAGGTGTTGGTACCTCTCACGGGGTCGTTCGGGGGTAGTTTTGAGTTTTTCCCCCCTAACGCCATGGTTTTAAGCCTAAGTCTAAAAATTTTCAAATTATCATTGTATTCTCAAATCGAGAGTTCCGTGATGGTACAGTCAGTTTCTATGAGTAACATTTGTCCCGTACGAGGTGTTGGTGCCTCTTACGGGGCCGTTCGAGGGTTGTTTCTGGTTTTTTCCCTCTACGCCACGTTTTAAAGGCAAATTCTATATATTTTCAAATTATCATCATATCCTCATACTGGGAGTCTTGTGTTCGCGCGGTCTGTTCTTACAGGTTATGTTGGTCCTATACGAGATGTTGGTGCCTCTCACGGGGCCGTTCAGGGGATGTTTCTAGTTTTCGCACTCTAACGCCATGTTTTAAAGCCAAATTCTAGATATTTTGAAATTATCATCGTATTCTCGATCTGGGAGTCTCGTGATCGCGCAGTCAGTTCCTACAGGTTACATTGGTCCCGTGCAAGGTGTTGATGCCCTTCACGGGGTCGTTCGGTGGTAGTTTCGAGTTTTCTCCCTCTAACGCTTAGAAATTTTCAAATTATCATTGTATTCTTAAACTCAGAGTTCCGTGACTGTGCAGTCAGTTTCTACGAGTTACATTGGTCCCGTACGAGGTGTTGATGTCTCTCACGGGACCGTTCACGTCGATTTTTTGCCTTCTAACACCATGTTTTTAAGTCGAAGTCTAGTTATTTTCACATTATCGTTGTATTCTCAAACTGGGAGTCCCGTGATCATGCCATCAGCTTTTACGAGTTATATTGGTCTCGTTCGACGTGCTGGCGCCTCTCTCGAGGCCGTTTGGGGCTATTTTGGGTTTTTGCCTTCTAACTCCATGTTTTATAGTGAAATTATAAACATTTTCAAATTATCTTCATATTCTCAAATCGGGAATCTCGTGATCACGCAATCAGTTACTAGAGGTCAAATTGGTCCCGTGAGAAATGTTAGTGCCTCTCACGGGGCTGTTCGGGGGCTATTTTAAGTTTTCTCCCTCTAACACCATATTTTTAAGCCTAAGTCTAGAAATTTTCAAATTATCGTATTATTCTCAAACTGGTTGTCCCATGACATCGAAGTCAGTTTCCACCAGTTACACTAGTCCCGCGTGAGGTGTTGGTGCCTCTCACGAGTTCGTTTGGGGATTATTTATGGTTTTGCCTACTAACGCCACGTTTTTAAACCTTAGTATAGATATTTACAATTATCATTGTATTCTCAAATTGGAGTATCATGTTCACGCGATCAGTTCCTACGGATTAGATTGGTCCTGTCTGAGGTGTTGGTGCCTCTCAAGGGGGCCGTTCGGGGGTTGTGTCGGGTTTTTGCCTTATAATGCAATGTGGTTGAGCCAATATCTAGATACTTTTAAATCACATCGTATTCTCAAACTGGGAGTCCCGTTTTGGTGTTACAATCTCCATGTTAGAACTAAAAGTTAATAAACAGTAAT
This sequence comes from Sambucus nigra, assembly GCA_949130495.1. NCBI lineage: Eukaryota > Viridiplantae > Streptophyta > Magnoliopsida > Dipsacales > Adoxaceae > Sambucus > Sambucus nigra. The sequence goes on from OX422212.1 coordinate 233,883,379, forward strand.
GAAACATCAATAGAGGGAGCCAACAAGACAGTTTCCACCAATTTAATTTTAATGTCGTTTCTTTTACGTTTTAATTTAGTTATAGGAATAAAATGAAATTGATAAAGCGTTTTACATGAACATTTAACATATCACTTTAGCGCTAAATTTTTTAAATCGGTTAATCGCGGTCTAAATTTAGCATGGGTAACATGTTGGAGATTTTATAAAATAAGTGAGTAAGAGTTTTGGGTGTAAGAGCTTAAAGAGCTTGTTCCACATTGGATGTGTGTGGAAGAGGTGGGAAGCTAACCCAAATATAAAAGGGGATAGTGTCCCACATTGTAAAATGTACAAAGCTAAGTGTCACCACTAAGCTATAAAAGGAGTGGGCAACCTTTGAGTCCCACATTGGAAAAATATTAAGAATTTGTGCACTTAATAAGTACAAATGGACGATGAAGAGTTAATTCATCTAGCATTTAAGAGGCTATTCAAGAGACTTCAATACGGTGCGAAGCACCGTATGCACACGCACATGCGCGGGCGCGCATGCGGGTGGGGGTGTGGAGCAATGGGCTGTAGAGGTGCTAGTTACGCACTTTTCACTTCGCACGCCGCGTGTCCGCAGTGGTAGCGGGTTTCCGAGATTCGTCCGGGTCGGATCGTGGTAGCTCGGGCACGGTCACTTTTTGGTTGACCCGTGCAAAACCGATTCGGTATTAATTGTACCTGTTCGAAAATGAATTAAACTATTGGTAATTAACAGTTATGACTCTTGAAGACAAAGATTTTCATTATCTATAAATAAAGGCTGCCTAAAACGAAATTAGATTGATAACAAAAACCCAGTTTCAGATTTCCAAACCCTGCTATTACTCTCTTACAATTTTCAGGAGATACAAATTCTCTTATTCTGTTTTGTGCATAGAAACATAATAAGAACTTGATTGACTGTTCTTCACTGCTGCATCCAAGGGCTGTCTTCAGACATAAAATTTTCAGACAGTGCAATTGCTTCATTATATCTTGAGTACGGATTTGCTGATTCCCGTTTGTATACCAAAGTTCCTCGTGTGGGGCAAATACTGTATTTAGGAAAGTGACATCACGCCTTGAAGATTCATAAAGTTATATTGTTGTATTAAAGTTAACATTGTTGTGATACAATAAAGAGTTCCATTTCTGTATTTGCATTCATTTTATCCAACATAACATCCATGCTATCGTAGATTGTAACATACCAATTTTACATGTTTAGACATTTGATCCGACTGCAAAGAGATAAATAAGTGACTAGGGAAGGCCTTGGTATGGGATGGAATGATTGAGGTAACTGTTGTTTCATAACACCATATGGAAGTCAAATGTCAGGTACTCAGTCAATATGCTTCAACACAAAAAAGCAACAATTTAGAAAATGCATATTCAAAGAGTTGCATACCATGCTACGTAGACTTAGACCTGACAACGTCGGTCGATAGTTGTTCATAAGAAGTCTTGATTCGTATCAAGTTCTATATTTCACATATTTAAGCTTATTCTTTGCAAAGTAAAGAAATCATATATTATATATCCTTATCATATTCAAATTTTAGTTGCGCTGCACCTTACCTTCTACTAAAAAAATGTAATAGGAATTCAAAATTACTAATTATATCAACGGGTAAAAATTTGAACAAATAATAGGATGTCAAAAGAAGGTTATATATGAACAACCGTATTTTCTCAAAATGGTCATGTCATGGTTTGTCCACCAACAAGTGGTGTTGGTGGAACTTCAGCTTATTTCAAAGAGTTGTGATTAAAATTTGAACATATTCAACTTGGATATTAGTACTAGTTTTAATTTATCTTTTTCTTGTCAATCAAACTTTCAAAATGTATTTTATCTAGATCCTACAAGGTTTATTCCAAATTCAATAAATACTAGAATTTTTTTGATATTATATATTATTAGATTCTAACAAGAATTAAGAAAACCATGTAAAAGGATTCTTTGTATGTAATCATAGGTAGCAATGCAATTTCATGGGTAAAAAGGAAATTTAACATGGTAGTTTAAATGCATCAAAAGTTCAATACTCAACGCAGGTTAAAGATTAAAATACCTCTGGGGCCAAGTGTGAGAGCCACGACATCAACAAGAGGTTGACAAACACATCACTCCCACTTCGAGCTTAATATGAACTAAATCCAATTCTTAGAAGAACTAAATGAAATTATATATTGGAAAACATCCCTCTCAACATATAATGAAGAAACTTTCTCTTTCAAACCATCCACTGAAGCATTCTTCAATTCTATTAGACATAGAATTCAGTTTCTTAATCTCTGATTCTTTGGAAGCATAACCAAATTTGAAAGCTTGAATTGCAAGTGAAAATAAAAATAAGTAGAGACTAAACACATATTTTAGGGTGAATAGAAATAATGGATTATAAATAAAGCATTAAAATACCTATGAATAAGATGAGGTTGATTGAGGAGTCCAGATTAGATATAAATAGGATAACTCTGGTTTCCCAAATCTACCTCGACAATTGTACGCAGCCTAGAAGTGATTTTAGTTAGCGATTAATCCATCGTGGTGGAACAAGCAGAAACGGTCAATGGAAATCAATTCGTATCAACTCGGCATCTCCAAGAATGGAGGCGTAAGTTAAAACAAATATACTCCTCTTCTTCTACTGTCCCACTACCACACCACTCTCAACATCTGCCTATACATAATACCCAAACAGAGACCTGTTACTAATAGGATGTCAAGAAATTAGAGACCCCCACACCAAAGCATCGTCGTCATAAAGATTTACGTACGAGAACATTTATTTTTTGGCACAAACCACGAGCAAAAACTAGTTATAATGATATCTGAATTTTGAATCTTAATGTAATTTTTTGAATTTTTCTACATTTTATTATATAACCTGTAGTGTTTTAAGTGAGATAAAATTTAGTTTACAAATAGTTTAAATACTAGTCATAATCAAATACAACTTACAAATATAACAACAATGATAAAAATTATGAATGCTTATAATAATGATAATACATTTGCATTTTTAGTAAAAATCAATTGAAAACAACTCAGAAGAAACCAACAAATACAACCAATTTGTATTTGCGAAATAAAACTTTTAAATCTTTTGTATGATCTTATCCTTATGTCGACAGAATTGCTATTCAGAAACATAATCACTGCTGAAACAGTTGAGGATGTGAAGAAAGAAAACTATATAGTAGTTTTCATTGATTTTTCTCCCTTGATATATTGAAATCACAATACATCTATTATACACACACTCATCTTTATTGGAAGGGGAGAAAGAATTATACTAAAGTTCTCTAAAATATTAAAGGGGATAAATTACTATATCCATCTAACATTTACTTTTTTAGTATTAAATTTCTAAAATTCCATTATAAGGGGAGGAAAAGTACAATACTAACATTTTATCTAAAAACTAAGGGTGGCAAATACTACTCAATTAAAATTGTCATACATATATTTAGAAGTATTTATAATTAATGAAAACTTAGGGGGAATCCATATATTTAATTTACGAACAGTTCTTCTCTTATTGATTTGAAAATTTCTCTACGAATCTCTCGACTACTACATACAATTAATTGAATTGCCTAAAACCTAAATCGAGTGAGTCCAATAATTCAAGAAAAAATGAAAAATTATTGAAACCTCATCTGTTTTAAAAAAAATCACCACGCTCCATAACTGAACCAGTAGAACAAAGAATGTTCTTAGAACCAGATCACATGGAGAGGTTTCTGTCTACTCAACAAGAACATGAGCATTCAACATATGCTACACAAAATTGGGATTCTTCATTTTTTATTTTCCATTGCTTCATTCACAAATTACAATAATAAGAAGAAACTAGTAAAACCTTTTTATTTATTGAAAAAAATAAATATTGTTCAAAATTTATCGTACAACAAAAAAATGGCAACATAGAAAAACAAGTACGATATAAAATTGTTCAAACAATCAAAATAACCCATGAAATTTTTAGTTTTTTAACATTTAATCCAAAAGTATACAACATTTATTTAAATATATGATCCAAAAACCCACTAATATAAATAAATAAAAATAAAAGCTACAAATTGATATCATATATTAATGCTCCAGCCCATGCAAACTTAGGATGTTCAAGAAATGAAGGACACACACCGAGAGAAATATCTTCGATAAGGGGGGAAATAAGGGCACCAGATGTTCCTTGAATTACAAGAGAGAGATAATTTCTTTGACTAATGAATCGTGTGCGAGAGAGAGACATCGCCTGTCGAGAGGAACTCGCCATCGTTCCCGTTGGAGATCAAATGTGAATAATCTCACTCGGTCTGTTGTGGCTAGGGTCAGATCTGAGAGAGAGAGGGGAAGAAATTTTGGGGGTGAATTTTTTAAGAGAGTTTCTTGTGCGTGTGTGTTTGAGCGGGCTTTTGAGTTTGGGGAGTAAAATTTTTCTTAAAAAATTCACCCTTAAAATATTAAATCAATATTAGTAACATTTATATTATATTACTAATGGTATTTTATTGTTATAAATAGTATTGGTAAAATACTATTAGTAAAATACTTTGCCAGCAATATACCTCCCTTGTCAAAAAAATATCTGCAAATACAAAACCAACAAATTTACTAATTAATTAATACCTTACTTAATTAAGTAGCTAGATTACAATGAATAAAAAAATAAAAATTACATTGCTAGCTTTCCGTGTCTGGTAAGGCGTACATCATCGAAGCCGCTAGCGGATCCAGGTATGGGATCAGACCTCTTTGGATTAGGAGGAGGAACCACATACATCTTCAGATCTTAAATACAATGAAATATGTAATAATGACAATAATATTACAACAAATAAGTAATGAGTTGGTCATTTTAGGGTTTTAACTAAAACGAATGAGAGAAAGGGGTTTAACTACAATACTTTGAAAATACTTGAGACCAAAGCGAATGAGATGATAGATGAAAGTGGTCGGCAATTTACTACTGCCTTGGTCAGAGAGGAAAGTTGTCGGACGGGAGATCTACAATACCTTCCTTGGTCAGATCGCAGGTGGTCAGATCTGAGAGAGAGAGAAGGGGGAAGAAAGTTTGGGTTTTCGAGAGTTTTATGTGTGTGTGAGAGAGGGTTTCGTGTGTGTACGGGTGGGTTTTTTTGAGTTTTGGGTTGAATTTTGGTGGAAAAATACCCATTTTCTAAAAAAAACATCACTCTTAAATATTGAATCAATATTAGTAACACTTATATTATATTACTAACGGTATTTTATTGTGATAAATAGTAATGGTATAATACTGTTAGTAATAAAAAAAATAGTCTGTTACTAAAAAAGTGTTTTGGTGTAGTGCCACACATTGCTATAGAGACCTAACTAGTCTTAGAGAACAAGTTTGAGTTTTAGTCAATACTTCTAAATATTTAATGAAAGAATTTCAAAGGAAGTTTATATGCCTTATGAGAAAAGTTCCAACACAATGACTATTGCTAATAATGATAAGGGTAATCAAAAGGTTTCCACCACTTGGCTACCTAAAAGTGATGAAAAATACCTTATTGTACATGTTTCTCTAAAGGTTCAATATACTTCACAGTGAAATTTCGATAGTGGGTGCTCTAGGCACAGTATTAGTGATAAGTATCATTTTCCCAACCTTGTGGATCCCAAGGAAGGAAAAGTCGCCCTTGGATATAGGATTATGTTTAGCATATTAGGACGAGGTTGCATGTATATTTTTGGATTTTTAAAGCTAGAGAATGTGTTTTATGTCAAAGGGTTGAAGGCTAACTTAATAAGAATAATCCAATTTTGCGATGTTAACTTTGCGATAAAGTTTGGTCGATTGAGATGTAATGTTTATGATCAATCTAGTAAAAAATTTCTACAAGGTATGAGGACTACTGATAATTGCTACGGTATCATTTCCATGTCCTCTTTAGTGTGAAATAGTTCTAAGGTCTCCATCATGCACCTTTGGCATCAATAATTAGGCCATAGCAATTTTAGATATCTTGCGAGGTTAGTTAAGAAAGACCTAGTTCGTGGCATAGCATCATTTGAAAAACCAACTTTCTTGATTACTGCACCTTGCCAATGAGGGAGACAATTCACGAGTCCCCATAAGAAGTTTGATACTATTATCACCTCACGTGTGTTAAAGTTGATACACATTTGTCTTATGGGTCCAATGCGCACCGAGAACATTGATGGTAAGAAGTACATTTTTTTATGGTCGATGACTTTTCGAGATATTCCATCGTTGGATTTCTTAGGAAAAAGTACAATGTGTGTGAGTTTGTTACAACCAAGTACCATCAACTTCAAAATTATACAGTGCTTCCATCAATGGATTGAGAAGTGACAATGGCATGGAGTTTATCGACGCCGGTGTTAGTGCATATTGTGATGGTATAGGCATTAAACACAAGTTTTCAACAGTAAGAACGCCTAAAAAGGGATTATTGAGAGGAAAAATAGGACTATCCAAGAGATGGCACGATCCATGCTCATTTGTATGAACATGCCTAGACGATTTTGGTCAGAGGTGGTTAACACTGCATGACACATAGTGAATATGGTGTATCTTAGTTTACACACACTTCAAAGTCCATATGATTTGTGGACCGGTAAAAAACCCAACCTATCGTATTTTTGGGTTTTTGGTAGTCCTTGCTATATCCTTAGAAATAGATAGCATTTATGGAAATTCGACTCTAGAAGCGAGAAGATGGAATACTTTTAGTATATTTGTCGACTGGTAAATCCTATACAGTATATAACCTTAAAGTCTCTAAGATCATAGAATTAGTAAACTTCATGATTCAAGATATATCTCCACCTACATTTATTGAACATAATTTTGCGTGTGAGAACAATACACCCACGATGACAATCCCATTGTTCCCTACAACACCACGATGGACCCGACTATTAAAAAGGAGGATCCACCCTCTTGGGTTCTAAAGAGAAATAACCTGACCTATATGCTTGGCAATCCCACACTAGGTTTCAAGACTCACGCTCAACTAGAGAATGTGGTTAGCTACTTTTCCTACACTTCCAAAATAGAGGCTAGGAATGTGAAGGAAGCACTCTAGGATGAGCATTGGAGAAATGATATGCAAGAAAAGTTGCTTCAATTTTGAAATAATGATGTTTGGAAATCAGTCCCCAACCTAGTGACACTAATGTGATTGGTACCAAGTGGGTGCACAAAAACAAGATCGGTTAGAATGTGAGGAATGAAATAGGATGGTTCCAAAATTCAAATTTTAATTTCATCAAATTAATTTTCTCTTAAACAAGAATTAATTCACGTTCAAAATTACACAAACCAAATTTAAACAAACTTAATTCAAAATTGAATTAAAGTAAACTAACTTACCAAAATTAATCAAGCACCAAATAACACAACTTTGTGGTTAAACCAATTTCGTACTTTTAACCTAAGCATGCATCTAGGTATGAATAGCAAGATAAAATAAACTGCCACTACGCCCAATGTACGAATAAAATCCTAATGGAAAAAATCTCGAACGGTCCAGCCACAAATTCCGCTAAGTACGAAATTATAAAAAAGAGACGACAGAAGACTTACAGAACGACTTGACGCCCTTGTAAGCCTCGATGCTCTTCGTTATTTCAACCTCTGCTTATTGACAACGCAGGAGTTGACCCATGCCTCAGAACCCACAGATAGGGCACAACAACCTTCATGCACACGGAGTCCACCATATGTAAACCAATAATCACGGAATCCTCTGTAAGAAATAATTATCAATAATGTAGAGAATGAACACGGTGCCAAAAACCCGATCTCAAATCATATATAATTTAGAATCTTGGATATAACTAATTTGGTGTAATCATGGGTTTGTGTTTTCAAAGATTAACAAAAAATCATTAGCAAACCATCCGCGACTTTTTAAAAAATATTTTTTCTTTGAAAAGGATTAAGAAAAAGTCTCTTTGAAATTGAAATCTCATACTCCTTAAATGGGTGGAAAGAAGGAGTGGGGAGTTGAGCAAAAAACTGCAAGAAAAAAATGATTTTTAAAAAAATGCACCCAGTCGTTCGAATGATGTACATGTTCGTTTGAACGACATACTCAATTCTGTTTGAACGAGAAATAAACGAGCCTTCTAATGAGATGTCAGTGCATACCAAAAAAGAACTCTGCATGAATTCATTCGAATGACCTTATAAATTCATTCTAATGATAGCCAAAAAATCCTTTCTTATGTAGATATTGTTTGACAAAGGGGGATGACTTTTTATACAATTTATATTATTATATTATCTACGCATTTTATGGTGTGTTAAGTGTGCAGGTTTTTTAGTACGTTTTGCTCAAGCATATATGCTTTTTCCTTTTGGGCTGGGATTGAGTCTTTTAGATGAGCTTGACGGCCTATAGGTGTTTTTATTTTTGGTTTTGTCCTAGAATAGACAAAGCGGGATATTTTTAAGAACAAATTTCCAATTGAGCCAATTTGTATGTGTTTGCTTAATTTCGGACAAAACACTTTGAGTCATTGGAGAGAAGTTGTGTTTGCGACCTTTCAACCCTATGAAATGTTTATTGAAGGCGTAGAGGCCAAGCGAAAAAGATCACATCATCATTCTGTGTTTCGTGCCATGTCTCATCATCAACACTCTAAAGATCTCTGAGGTTCCAATGCATAGTTTATGTTGAGCCTTGGATAATGATGATATGATCTATTTGACTTGGCCACCACGACTTCAACAATCTGTCATAGGGTTGAAAGGTCACAAACATAACTTCTACCCTATGACTCAAAGTGTTTTGTCCAAAATTAAGTCAATACTTATAAATTGAATCAATTAGAAATTTTCCCTTACAAATCTCCCCCTTTGGCTATTGCCAAGAGAAAATAAAAATGAAAACACCTATGGATAAATAAGCTCATCTAAAAGACTCAATCCAAACCCAAAAGGAAAAAGTTCAGACACTTGACTGACACACACTTGCAAACCTGCACACTTAGACCCGCCATAAAATGCATAGAGAATATACCAAATATAAATTGCATAAAAATCCTCCCCCTTTGTTTAACAATATTTACATATGAAATGGCGTTTCCCCCTAAGTAATATATCTCGCCCAAATTAGAAAAGTTAGATACCATTTTCGCTCGTTTTTGTTCAGGAATAGACAAAGATTAAAGTCCATAAAATAACTAATTTCTCCCCAATTAAATCAATCCCGCGCCTAAATGAAACAAGGAAAAAGTATAAAGGAAAAAAAGTATATCATGCAATGGTGAAAAGTGATACAAGAAACAACAAAGAAATTCGGTGACACAAGAACAACTAATCCATACAAAGAACAATAGATACTAGCTATAATGTGATAGTAAAATTATACCAACCAGAATGTACAAAGAAAATAATGGGATATCAATGAAAATTCGCAACAAGATAGATATCGATATGAAGAAATAACATACAAGGACTACATGTAAAGGCAAAGAATCAAAACAAATGATATATATATATATATATATATATATATATATATATATATATTTATATTGGTATAAACACCACACAAGACACTAAAAACGATAAGCTTTCCTCACTCATATGGCATAAACGAGTCTAAATAAGCATGTGGTAAACAGAGTGAAGGGGTGTGAACTATATACAAAAGAATTATGATCCAATCACTTAAAAATATTCAAGGAGTTCTATTTGATCGCAAAACTTTATCAAACTTAGATTTAACCCGATTTGGCAAGATAAAGTGAACTCAAAGAACCGACAAGCATAATCTACACAAGCCTAGAATTTTGATGATTTTACAATTCAATAGTGTCATGACAAACTAAGCATAACTTGGATTCATTATAAAAACCCTATGAACACCCTCAAAACATAAACATATTACATATTTTATTTATCTTTCTTTTCTCAATTCTTCTGAAGTTATTTCTTTTCAAAGATAAGAAAACTAATGTTGTATTGCTTTTAATGCTTTTATCAGGCTCTCACCAATGGTGGATTTCCCGCAAAGGAGATTCGCTCCTTATGTATACCTTTTTTGTGCACCCTCATCTATTTTCAATAAAATTCAAATAAAGCTGAGGGGCAACCGTTCTTACATGCACAAATCGCCCATAGTCATAGAACATGTGGATGATAAATTGACAGGAGAACATCTTTCTTAGCTTAAATATAACATGTGAAGTTAAAGTTTAAACGACCTCATTCATGTGTGTGTGGAGGCATATACAAAGAGAATCTCTAAAGTAAATCAAAGTCAAACTACTCCATGCAAGCATGATAAAGAATAATTTAATCATTAAAATTCATAACTGTTGATACCAAATTTAGTCTGCTGACGTGGATCAATTATATGGAGACACGTGTCAATCTACATGGCACCCACAAACACTTTTTGAACAACACACTGACTCCGAGGAGCTTAATCTCCCCGACTAACTCAGGGGTTCCGAGCAGCATGAATTCTCCGAGGAACTTCATTGTACCGAGCTACTCAACCCCCCGAGGAACTACTATACTCCAAATAACTCAAGATTACCGAACAACTAAGAAGTTACGAGGAGCCCAGGGGCCCCGAGCAGCTCAAGCGTGTCGAGCTACTTAGGCGGTCCGAGCTACTAAGTTGGTCCGAGCAACTCAAATACTTCTGGCATACGCATCAAATAAAACCGAAAGATAACTGCGCATTAAATGCACAGTTATTATCGTACCGATGTACACGCCTACTAGACGGCTATGCATTATTCTTTCACATGTACAACCTCAAGGATATAAATACATTGTAACCTCCTCATTGTGAGGGGACTCGGAATTTCTTGGTAGAATCCATTATGGAGAATTCCAAACAAACAGTCAGCAATAACAAAAATAGTGTACGTAGGCCATTCTTTCAAGGCTGAACCACTTTAAAAATCTTGTCTTATTTCTTTACTCATTTTTATCTGTGATTAAAATAATTAGAGGTAATCTAATTTTTTACATCAACAGATTGGCGCCGTTTGTGGGAAACGACTGTAATCAGCGTTTTTCACCAAAACAAACCATCATCAATGGCTGATAATCCAAAGTCCAGTAATCAAAATACTGGGATTCCCCCAAACCCTTATGCTCCCCCAAGTTTTTCAGATTTGGCTGGTATAATGGCTAATTTAGCCCAAGGGCAAACAACCATGCAAGAAACCATGCTTTAACTCATACAAACCATTCAAGGCGGAGTGCCAGCCCAATCAGGACAACGAAGTGTTCAAACAAATATTTGTTTGCTCTCTTCGCGAACTAACGATTCATATCACACTAAGAGATCTAATGATCCTTCTTATCAGCCCGGACGAACTTCCTCGGTACGAGATACAGATACTCAACAAAATATCACTCTATCTCCAGAGAGGACAAGTGCTCTTGAAAGGTTGAGTAGAGTCTCTCCTTTTAATCGTCTAGGTCCTAGGAGGAATAGAAGTCCCCCTAGGATTGTGTCGAGGAACTCTCAACGACCATTTGATATGAAGGAAGGCTCTGCCCAAACGCGACTAGTTGCTCGTCATGAAAGATCCCAAGAGTCTAATTCAACACGATCAGTTTCTCGAACCAATAGGATCGAAGAATGAAATGATGCATGGAAAGGCTCAATTCAAAGGTTTGAGGATAGATTAGAGGAGATGGCTAAAACCAAGAATCCTCTACAAAGGACCTTTGTTCGAGGAACACCATTCATACAAGAGATTGTGGACTTTCCTACACCATCAAAATTCAAAGCTCCCGTGGTGATGCCTAAATATGATGGGAAAACTGACCTTATCCTTCATATAGAACAATACCAAGCTATTGCTGATATCTATGTAGTTCCAGATGAGATGAGATGCATGTCATTTTTAGGAACTCTTACCGGATCCGCTCAAATATGGTATAACAATCTTCCTCGGGGGAAGATTGCAACTTTCTTTCAACTGGCCAAGCTCTTTATTGGAAATTTCTATTTTGGGGCAAAACCTGTTAAGCGAGTAGCACACTTATTGAGTGTTAGATAAAAGGCAGGTGAAAGCACCGGGGATTACATTACTCATTTTAATAATGAGAAACTGGACGTAATTGATTATGAGGAAAAAACTGCGATTACTGCTTTGATGAGTGGACTGTTGCCCAATAAATTATACACACTTTGGCCAAAGATTCGCCCAGGACCATGGCAGAACTGATGGCAAAAGTAGCTAAAATCATGAATGCCGAGGAAGCTATGGCTGCGAAGAAGAACATGGACACTAAGGAGACCAAAGTTGAGGCTGATAAGGTTGAGAAGAAGGAGTAGAAGAACATTGGTGACAACAAGTAATTAAAAGAAAAGAACGCTTTGGAACAATTGAAGAAATTTAGAAATTATACTCCTTTGAAGGTAGATATAAACCACATTCTGGAAGAGATCAAGAACAGCGAGGAGTTAAACTGGCCTAAAAAATGAAGGCAGATCCTGACAAGAGGAATAAGTCCAAATATTGCGAGTTCCATAAGGACCATGGTCATACGAACAAAAACTGCATAGCTCTCCAGAATGAAATTGAAGCACTCATTAGACGAGGAAAATTGACCAAGTATATTGATCGTCAAAACGGTGGTCGAACCAGAAAACGAGGAAGGCAGAGGTCTAAATCTCCTCTTCAAGCAAAAGAAGACAAGAAACGAGATCATGAAGATGATCTAGAAGACGACCCCGATCTCCCCAAGAGACCAAGATAGACAGAACGGGAGGTATTTTCAATTCATTTTGGATCATTTGATTGCAATGTTATTACAGGTGGAGATGCAGGAGGTGGAGACCTTACTACAGAGAGGAAAGCTTACCTCAATAAGGCTCAAGCTTATTTATACATTCAATGAATAAATCTAGCTAAAGATGGTCGCCCGAGGAAGGTGAACAAAGATAAACTGGTCATCGATTTCTCTAAGACGACCTCGTAGGTGTGCTGTATCCTCATGATGACCCATTGGTGATCAAAATGAGGATGAAGGAAGTAGTGATTTCACGAGTATTGGTGGATAATGGCATCTCGATAGATATTATGTTCTACCCAAGTTTTGATAGTTTGAACCTAAAGCTATCCTAGTTGGAGCCATATCATCGGCCCCTCCTCGGTTTTACTGGCGAGAAAGTTTTTCCAGTTGGGATGATCAAGTTGGATATGTTCATCGGTACATGGCCTGCTTATCGAACATAATGAGTGCGCTTTCTTGTGATGGATAAAAATGTCCAATCAGCTTACAATATCATCATGGGAAGGGTAGGTTTGAAAAAGTTCGAAGCAGTACCATCTACGGTACATCAATGTTTAAAATTACCAACCAACTTTGGAGTAGGAGTGGTGAAGGGGGACCAAAAAGTATCTTGGGAATTCTAGTATTCATCTTCCAAAAAAGAAGAGCGTGAAGAATCCAGGAAGAAGACTACTACTTATCAGGTAAACGAGATAGAAGATGCGGAGATTGAGACTTTAGACCCAAGAGATGAGTCTCAGCTCGTTAAGGGTCAGGTCATAGAGGCTACTAAAAATATCATTCTGGACGACGAGCATCCAGAACGAACAACTCAAATTGGTGCGTCACTAGATGTATCAATAAAACAAGACCTGATAGCATTTTTAAAAAGCAAAAAACAAACTTTCGCATGAAGCCACGAGGATATTCCAGGGATAGACCCAGCCTTCCTATGTCATGAGCTTAATGTGAACAAGGAGATCAAGCTAGTAAAATAAAGAAGAAGAGTGTTCAGCCCTGAAAAGAACCAAGCTATACAATAAGAGGTCGAGAAGCTTCAGAAAGCCTATTTTATTGAAGATGTCAAATATCCTGATTGGCTAGATAATGTGGTGATGGTGAAAAAGAAAAACAACAAGTGGAGGATGTGCGTGGACTTCATTGATCTTAATAAAAGCTTTCCCAAAAGATCATTTCCCTTTGCCTCGGATCGATCAATTGGTGGATGCCACCTCAGGACACGAACTGTTGAGTTTTATGGATGCTTATTCTGTTTACAACCAGATTAAAATGAAGCCCGAAGACAGGGAGAGTACCTCTTTTATCACTCCCAGGGGAACTTATTGTTATAATATTATGACTTTTGGATTGAAAAATAGAGGTGAAATATATCAGCGATTGATGAACAAGGTGTTTGCAGAGCAAATCAGTCACAATATGGAAGTTTATGTTGATGATATGCTGACGAAGAGCAAGAAAGCTGCTGATCATCTAATTGACCTAGGCCAGACCTTTGATCAACTAGATAAATATCAAATGAAGTTGAACCCTACCAAATCCATATTTGGAGTACGAGAAGGCATGTTTCTCGGGTATATTGTCAACCAACAAGGTATTGAAGCGAACCCCGAAAATATCAAGGCTCTATTGGAGCTACGATCTCCAACGACGAAGAAGGAGGTGCAAAGTCTCACAGGGCGAGTTGCAACGCTTAATAGATTTGTGTCACGAGCAACTGATAGATGTCTCCCATTCTTCAAAACACTCCGAAAAAACGTTTGAATGGAATGATGAATGCGAGAAGGCCTTTCAAGAGTTGAAGAAATACCTGGGAGCACCTCCATTGTTGTCCAAACCAGTGATGGGAGAAAGACTATACTTGTATCTAGCAGTTTCAGAAAATGCAGTGAGCTCGGCGTTGATAAGAGTGGAGGATGGACTGCAAAAATCAATCTACTACACTAGAAAGCCTTCCGAGGAGCAGAGATCAGATATCCAAGACTGGAAAAGTTAGCACTAGCATTGATCGAAGCGAGTAAAAGAATGAGACCATATTTCCAAGCTCAAACCATAGTCGTGTATACTGATATGCCATTAAGGCAAGCTCTTCATAAACCAAAAAAATTAGGGAGATTGATGTACTGGGCTGTAGAACTTAGTGAATATAACATAGTTTATGAGCCTAGATCGTCTCTTAAAGGGCAGGCAGTGGCAAATTTTATCATAGAGTTCACCTATCCTGACACCTCCAAAGAAGAAGTTAAATACCGATCAGCCTGTGGATGCTACAGGATCAGCAAATTTAAACCCCGACCAACCCGAGTCGGTTGACAAGCAAGAGAATATGGCCGACGAGCAGCGAGAAGTTCTAGTGGAGGATATAAAGAAGCAACAAATATTCCACTGAGGAACTTTGTCCAATCAAAAGTTTGAGGATGAGGTACCAATATGGAATCTATATGTGGATGGCTCATCTTGCATTACAGGCTGTGGGGCAGGGATTATTTTAAACAACCCGGATGAGATCGTTATAGAGTATGATCTATGCTTTCAATTTAAGGCTTCTAATAATGAAGCTGGATATGAAGCTATGATTGTAGGTCTTAGTTTGGCAAAAACCATGAAGGCGGAGCAGGTCATTGTATTTAGTGATTCACAGTTAATCGTAAATCAAATGATGGGGGTATACGCAACAAAAGGAGAATTAATGATCAAGTATCATGCGAAAGCAATGGAGATTGTGTCGAGATTTAACGCAGTGCAGTTAATTAGAATACCAAGATTAGAGAATGCAAGAGCAGATGCCTTAACTCGGTTAGCCTCAGCCACACGTACCGAGCTACGAAGGACGATCCTAATAAAAATCTTGGCTAGTCAGAGCATTGACAAAGAGATGATGATGAACTTCATTACCCTTGATTTAGGACCATCTTGGATGGATCCCATCAGGGCCTATATTGAGGACGGGGCCTTACCAACTGATAAACTCGCAGCCAAGAAACTAAAGTTTAAAGCTACTCATTATGTATTGACTAATGGCATTTTATATAGACGAGGAAATATAGCGGGTTTGTAAAGATGTGTCCGAGGTAAAAAAATTGATTGAAGAGGTCAATGAAGGGTCTTGTGGAGCCCATGTAGCAGGTCGGATACTCTTACAAAGAATGATAACGTAAGGGTAATACTGGCCTACGATGAGAGCCGATTGTGTAGCTTATGCCAAGAAATGTGATAAATGCCAACATTTCTCCTCTATCTTCAGAACTCCCCAAGAATTTTTAACACCCATCACGTCTCCTTAGCCATTCGCCACATGGGGATAGACTTGGTCGGGCCACTTCTAACGACCCGAGGAAGATTTAAATACCTCGTGGTCGCTGTGGATCATTTTACTAAATGAGTAGAAGCCGAGCCTCTCATTGATATGACGTATGACAATGTGTATCAATTTATTTGTAAGAATATCATTTGTAAATATGGTCTTCCTCATGCATTCATCACAGATCATGGAACTCAGTTCGACAACAAGGAGTTCGCTGCATATTGTCATCAGTCAAACATATTGAAGGCCCATTCTGCACCAGGCCATCCCCAGAGCAATGGCCAAACCGAGGTGATAAACAGAACGCTACTGAACGGTTTAAAAAGAGATTGGATGATGTGAAGGCAAATTGGATTAACGAGCTACATTCTGTGCTGTGGGCTTATCGTACTACACCGTGAGCAGCAATGGGAGAATCTCTATACATGCTGGCATTTGTAAGTGAAGCTGTTATACCTGACGAGTTGGGCCTCCCCACACACAGGGTGCTAAATTTCAATTCTCCTATCAGTGACTTGATGAGGTGATTAGATCTAGCTATGCTCGAAGAAGTTAGAGAAGAAGAAGCAATCAGGAATGCTGCATACCAACAACGAACAGCTCTGTTTTACAACAAGAGGGTAAAGAAGTGTGATTTGAAGGAAGGAGACTATGTGCTAAAGAAAGTAATTCAAAAGCTCAATAAACTGGAAGCTAACTGGCATGGACCCTACAGAGTAACAAAAGTTGTTCGACCAGGAACATACAGGATTGAAACCTCAGAGGGAGAAGTATTTAAGAATGCATGGAATGAAGAGCATCTACGGAAGTATTATCAGTAGCTGGTATTCCTATGTAAAAGAAGTTTTCTTCAGTATGAATAAAGTGTTGAATGTTTTACCCGATTCTCTCTTATTCGTTTTAATTTTTCGGAGTATTAGTGCTACACACTATGCATCAAGTTCAGAATCAATCTCTTCCAACTCCGATTGGTCGGCAAATTAATCTCCTCCAACTCAGGTTGGTCGGGAACAAATATCCACCAACTCCGATTGGTCGGCAAATTAATCTCCTCCAACTTCGGTTGGTCGGGAACAAATATCCACCAACTCCGATTGGTCGGTAAATTAATCTCCTCCAACTCCGGTTGGTCAGGAACAAATATCCACCAACTCCGGTTGGTCGGCAAATTAATCTCCTCCAACTCCGATTGGTCGGGAATAAATAACCATCAACTCCGGTTGGTCGGCAAATTAATCTCCTCCAACTCCGATTGGTCGGGAATAAATAACCATCAACTCCGGTTGGTCAGAAAATTAATCTCCTCCAACTCCGGTTGGTCGGGAACAAATATCCACCAACTCCGGTTGGTCGGCAAATTAATCTCCTCAAACTCCGGTTGGCCGGGTATAAATAACCACCAACTTTGATTGGTCGGCAAATTAATCTCCACTAACTCCGGTTGGTCGGCAAATTAATCTTCACCAACTCCGATTGGTCGGTAAATCAATTGCAATTAACTCTGGTTTGTTAAACTAAGCAGGATCGTGGGATGTAAGTCGTTTCATTGCTTAGAATAAAAGAGTGATAAGTCACTATAAGCAAAAAATAAAACAGAATGGCATATCAAAATATGTATGTATTCAAAAACAATGACATTCTGCAAAATACTTAGAAGAAAAATAAAATAGCAAAAGATGAAATAAATTTTTCATTCAAATTAAGAAGAATTACATATGCTGTGAAAACTACAAGTCATTACATCAAAGACCCTACTCTATTGGTTTTTTCCCTTCTGCCTTTGAAACAGGTTCTACTTCAGCAGGAGGATCGTCTAAGGCATAAGGAGAGTTTATGAAATTTACATCTCGAAGCATTCGAACATTCATCACTGATGGTCGATCAAGCAAATGCTCTGGTCGAGATATGTCAAAATTTGAATGGAGGCTATAATCGCCGAGGTACTTTGAGATCAAGCACTGAGGAATTACCCGAGCAGGAATCCAACTCATGTCGAGCTTAGAAGGAGGCACGGGCAACTCAAGCAATCCAGGATCATAATAATCCCATAAGTAGTGACCCCGCTCCAATTTCAGCACACCGATTGCATTCAACCATCCTTGCTTGTACACCTCATTATTTGACTGCTGCATCTGATCATCAAGATGGTAGAGGGATTTATTATAAACATCCATTCAAAACTCTCTAGGCTATTTATGGAATTGGTAAGTTAACCTCTCCAGTTGCTCGTGAAGATTCTTCACCAAAATTTCTTTATTTTCCAAGGCAGAGCTTTGTGTGGAAAGTTGCTCTTCGAGGTTCAGAATCTTCTTGGACATCTCTACTAAGGGTTGGTTCTTCGCCATCAACCGGAATGCCTGATTCTTTAAGTCTGATTGGGTCCTCGCCTCTTCAATTGATATTCGAGCAGCTCTTGCTCGTCCCCGAGAAGAAGATCTTTCTCGACCACGAGTAGAAGTGGAGGGTCCAACTCTCTTTAAAGTTTCCAACTCATCTCTTAAGTTGGCATTCTTTACCTCTAAGAAAGAGAAACCTTCGTCATTGACAGGGACCAAGGCTCCCGAGGAAGATGATGCATATTTTAGTTGGGATATCTCTTCTCGCAAAACATTATTTTCCTGCTCCAACAGTTAGCGATTTGCCTATGCTCCTCAACCTCAACCTCAACCTTTATAATTCTCTCTTTTATCTCATAAGCAGCGATGAATTTATCATATCCTCTGTCAACATTTAGTTGCTGATATTTTTTCTCATACCCCTGATGCAAAAGGGTAGAAGACTCCTTATATTGTTGTTGGAGTTCCTCGATAGTACCCTGGAGATCTTCAATCATCTCGTAATATGCCACATTATTGGCGATTGCACGGTCGAGTAGGCACTTCATATATTGATAAGCTTCGATTGCTCGTTCAAAAGTATTCGAACCAAGGATGTCAATGATTTGAGCCTCGTTCAAGTTTGCATGACCAGCTGTGAAGTAATCATTACATTTCTTCATCAATTCTGTGTCATGAGCTGATAATAGTTCCATCCTGGCCATAAACTAGCAAAGAGAAGCCATAAATAGGATCAATAATGATAAAGACAGGGCAAGAAGAAGAAAGTCAATATGAAAAACCAAAAGTTCAAATTTTTATTCATCAAAAGGTAAATACAAAGATCAAGGTTACATTAAAAAGGAATAACAAAATTAAAACCCTAGCAACTTTACACCTTCTCCTTGTGTTTTACAACTTCCTCGGAAGGCTGAGATAAGGAGGTTGGTTGCTCGGAAGATAGTGGCAGTTGCTCGACTGAGGTACTGGTAGGCTGAAGTTACTCGTAGAAAGTTTGAACAACTGGAACAGGAGGAACTTGATCTCCAATCATCATGGAAGATTCCTCTGAGGTAGCTTCATCCTCTTCTTCTTCTCCAGGAGAGGGAGGAGGAACATGAATATGTCGCTGGAACAGTTCAGAATTCTCAACGATCTTTAGCTCCTGCAGAGCTGCAACCCATCTATCCCTGAAGTATTTAAGGCTAGAAAACTCCATCTGAGAGGACATGGCAGCTAGGCCTTTGTTCCAGCCTTTATCCCAACCAGCACTGAACGATTTTTTGACAGCCTTTTCCTCTTATCTTTCTTCGAGGAGGTCCTTTCCCTCAGGAGCTCCTCGACAGCTCTCAACTTCCCTTCCACCTCTTCCTTCTAGCGATCAACCTCATAAAGTCTACCAACTTCCTCTTCAGTAGTTTTGAGCTTATTCTCAAGCTCCTTAGCATTCTTGAGCTTCTCCTCAAGCTCTTTATTGTTCTTCTCAAACTCTTTCATCTTCTTCTCCAACCCCTTGGAGGCCTCCATAGCTCTGTCTTTCTCTTGCTCGATGGACTTGAGTTGTTTATCCAAAGCCACTTTATCTTCTTCATACTTCTGACGAGAGTCCTTTAAGGACTGAGTTAGTCCAACAAAAGCTTCCTCTACACCTCCCGAGGAGCTTGAAGCTTTAATAGCCTCATCCTTCTTCAGAATACTGTTGAAATAGGTTACCAACTGAAGAAATAAATAATTTTGAGTCAATACGGGGACATATCAGTGAAAAGTGGAAACTTAGACTAGTAATACTTACTGAGGCAATATGTTGAGCTGCCAAGGTAGTGTCTTCAATACCTTAGATTTCTGGGATAATCCAATACTTCACAGAGCCCATAGCAGAGGTTAGAGGAACAAAAGTGGGAATACCACTTTCAGCATTTAAAGTCTGAGAGACATGTCCAGCAGGTCTCTCAGACGAACTTTTCTTTAACTTCGGAGGAGGAGCAGGAATATTTTCAACCAAAGAAGTTGTCTTGGTTGGTGATATGACAATAACCTCACTAGGAGGAGAAATAACCACAGCTTTGGTCGGAGCCACTAGGGGCTTCTCACTAACTTTCTTGGCAGCATCAGAAGGAGGTACCTCTACAGTTTTCACCCCCTCTTGTGGGATATCTTTCTTGCTTTTCTTTGCCTCCATAGCAGGAAAGGAAGACTTGTCAAAATAAGCATGAGATTTTCTCCTCTTCATTATATCACCAATTGGAATATTTTACTCTAAAGAAGAACCTTCCACACTAGTATCAGCAGCTGGTACTTGGTCGATGTCAACCACCACTGGACGAGCAGTGAAGGATGAAGTATATCTCTTATACTGCAACAAATAAGAGGCTGATTTAATATGTTTGTCAGCAACGGATTGGTGTAAACTCTAGATAAGTTTCAAATGCCTTAAATTAACATCAGTTTCTTTGGGAGACTTTCTTTTGCTGTCAACTGCAAATAATCAAAAAGAAAATATTAGTGAAGCCTTTTATCAAACATGAAGAAAACATAATTTCAAAAATAGAACAAAAATAAGAACAACCTATCATATTGCCATAAGGAGGACATCTAGGACCTTGATATACATCATCTCCATTTAATGGAGGATGTTGCCAATTTTTCATTACCACCTCATGTTCAAAATAATCCATGTTGGCGTCAGGAAGATTGACAACTAATGCCCTATTTAAAAACCTAGTTTTTAAATAAAAAGTACTATCACTAACAACCCATCTATAGCAATACATTATCTCTGGAATCCCTAAACGGGTTCTATGAAGTTGGTTTAACCTATTAACTCCATTAACTATCCTCCAGGTATTTGGCACTATTTTTGCAGGTACAACGTCAAAATAGTGACAGAACTCCAAACATAAAGGATTTGGACAAAAAGAAAAGCCACATTCGGCCACAAAGAGACTTGGGAACCAATGTCCCTCAGCCAAGGAAAAATAGTCAGAAGGTTCAGAAAGTTCTTCCAATATGACCCATGAAGGAATTGAAAATTCAGAGCGAAATTTGCCAAGAGATTCAACAAGGTAAACCATGATGAACAAAGTAAATAAAAGAGAAGGAAGAAAATCTTACAGGAAAAGAGTTAATCAGGTGACAACGAACAATGGAAGAAACGAACGCACAAGATAGAGAAGAAATGAAGAGTTCAAAGATACAGATTTGAAAAAGTAAAAGACGATAGGATTTTCTGTAGCGCTTAAATACTTTACCTCGGGAATAGAGAAAAATAATGATTACCAAGACGGACGATTGCGTATTCGGCGGCTAAAAAGAAGAAAAGGGCATGAAAAATGAAGCAGTTCTGGAAATTCAAAATACTTTAAAAGCCTGATACCAAACTACGAAACATTGGGGGCTTCTGTTGATACCAAATTTAGTCTGCTGACATGGATCAAATATGTGGAGACACGTGTCAATATACATGGCACCCATAAAAACTTTTTGAACAACACACTGACTCCGAGGAGCTTAATCTCCTCGACCAACTCAGGGGTTTCGAGCAACAAGAATTCTTCAAGGAACTTCATTGTACCGAGATACTCAACCCCTCGAGGAACTACTATACTCCAAATAACTCAAGATCACCGAACAACTAAGAAGCCACGAGGAGCCCAGGGGCCCTGAGAAGCTCAAGCGTGCCGAGCTACTTAGGCGGTCCGAGCTACAAAGTCGGTCCGATTAAGTCAAATACTTCTGACATACGCATCAAAGAAAACCGAAAGATAACTGCGCATTAAATGCACAGTTATTATCGTACCGATGTACACGCCTACTGGACAGCTATTCATTATTCTTTCACATGTACAGCATCAAGGCTATAAATACATTGTAACCTCCTCATTGTGAGGGGACTCGGAATTTCTTGGTAGAATCCGTTATCGAGAATTCCAAACAAACAGTCAGCAATAACAAAAACAGTGGACGTAGGCCATTCTTTCAAGGCTGAACCACTTTAAAAATATTTTGTCTTATTTCTTTACTCATTTTTATCTTTGATTAAAATAATTAGAGGTAATCTAATTTTTTACATCAACAATAACCAAAAGTTCTAGCCACATGGATACGTGGAGTGATATAGGATTCAAACACAAGTATATGACACATAAAATGTGTAAAACCTAAGAACACATAAATAAAATAAATATTTTTTAGTCTTTAAAATAATTAAAAATGATTTTAAGACAAGGACAACTCAAAACACCAACAAAATCTTTTTAAATTTTTAATAAGACCCAATAAATGAAATATCAAAATACAAAATACTCAAAGCACGTAAAACTAGCAAGCATATATATCACAAAGTACAAAAGCTAATATATGAAAACAAAACTAGCACAATCAACCTTCAGATCTAGATGGGAAGTATCACATGCAAGCAAATGAGAATCATAAAGTCTATCATGTAAAGACTCAAAAGAAGATCTCCTAACCCACATAAGTTTAACGTGACGCTCTTGGGTTTTAATGACCTTGGAAACTCTATCCTTGGACTTCTTAATACTGTTTTTAAGATCAAAATAACAACTTCTAGGATGACCATTCCTATGACAATGTGTGCAAGTAAAGACACGAGGAACGGTACCTAAGGGTTGACCTCTTTTAACATTCTTATCAACGGTTGATTCTCTTAAAATCCTAGTTTTTACTTTATTAGCGGAATCATTTTGAGCATCAAAGCGAATACCACACTTTTCATTTTTATTTGGACGGTGCCTAACATCTTATCCAATTTTTTAGACCTAGACTCCAAATCAAACTTCACACGACTTGAGTCTCAATTTATCTTCAACCTCCACTATCCTATACTCAAGTAAACTCCTAAACTCCTCTAACTCAAGAAGCTCTTTCTTTATATTCTCCATTAAACCTCAAAGACTATCTCTCTCAGCTTCAACATACTAGAGCTTCTCTTAAAGAGTCCTCTCTCGTGGCCTTAGATCTTTAACTAAAAAAATTTCATCATTACTTATGACACGTTCGTTCATCCTGAATTCTAACTTCAAGTTTGCCTTTTTCAATTTCAATGATTCTTCATTCAACTCATGTAAGTCAACTTGTAGCTCACTCACTTCCTCCCCCTCTTCTTCATTCCCAGACTCTTCACCACTCTTTCTACCATCAAACACTTTGGATTCACAAACAATGGCCTTGGAAGTGTCATGCGAAGAATTACATTCATGGAAAGATTTCTCATTGTTGATGTTTAAAAATGAACTTAATCCAAATTTATAATCATAGATAAAATATAGTAGAATGATCTCATCACACACACACAAGGCAAGGATTATTAAAGTGGTTCAGCTATCAGGAAAGCCTACATCCATTGTTATTTTTATTTATGTTGATTACAATAGCTTAGTATGATGTACTTATGAGTGATTGGATTGTCCCTTTGAGATAGGAAAAATTGTCTATTAATAGGCGTCTGGAACCCTAGAGATGGAATGCCTTTATATCTCCAGGAATTTACATCTGTATACAATAAATGTGACTCTTGTTTTTTAGTGTTGATCGTCCTTCCAGTCGAGTAACTTATGATATTCCTGATGGTTCACATTTTGAAGTTGGTCGGCCTTCCAGCCGACTAGGTTCTTCTGGTGCCGATCAAGGTAGCTACACGTCCACCTAGGAGGACCTGTGTCTGTCTTTTATTGGTCCATATGGGAAGATAATTTTTACTTACAACACTCATCAAAACTAGCATGACTAGCCATGAACGCGGTAAAGTTGTGTTCAATGGGGAAATCAAGTCCTTCTTCCGTTTCACTATGACTGGGGGTGGCATTATATGTAATTGGTTTCTTGCCCTCCTTCCTTACTTTAGTGGGACACTCAGCTATCCTATGGCCAAACCTTTGCGCCCAAAACATCTATTCTACTCGTCCCTCTTAAGATTATTATTACTATTTTTAGGGAGTTTATCGTCCTTGTTATACTTACACTTCTCAAATTTCTTATAATCATTTTTAAATTTCTCTTTATTAAACTTAATAAATTTTTTGAACTTCTTAGCAAACATAGCCATATCATCAAAGTCGATGTCAGACTCATCATCCAAAATAAATGTTTCCTCCTTTTGGGCATTCAAAGTTATACCTTTATCTTTTTTCTTCACATCATTGGAGGTAAACATGTCAACATCATAGGTTTGTAAGTCACCTATAATATTTTCAAGTTTCATAGGGTTTAAAGTCTAAAGAATTCAAAATGATCACATTTGGATTAAAAATTTCGGGTAATGACCTCAAAATTTTCTTAATGACAAGATTATCGGGTATCTTCCTTTCCAAGGTAGAAGACGAGTTCACAATATCAAACAATTTAGCGTAGAACTCGTCGAAGGTTTCACTCTCATCCATTTTAATGGTTTCAAATTGAGTGGTGATGTTTTGGAGTTTGGATGCCTTAACAATATTTGTACCTTCATGGGTGAGTTGGAGCGTGTCTCAAGCCTCTTTAGATGTTTCGCATGTCATAATATGACGGAACTCCTCCGGTGTGACCGCACTAAAAAGAGCCTTTAAACCACGTGAATTATACTTTGCTAGATTATGTTCATCCTTAGTATATCTTTCTATGGGTTTAGGAACATGAACTTCTCCTACTAAATACGTTGGTGGGGACCACCCTCTAATAACCGCCTTCCCAACCCGCTCATCTAACGACTTAAGTGTTCACTTCCTACACACTTTCGAGTACACGTTGTTAGTACCCTAAAAAATAGGAAACCTCGAATAAGATAAATGTTCCATATTCTAGCCTAAAAGTATCTAACACGATAATTTAGTATACCTGCTCTGATACAACTTATTAATGGGGAATTAAATGGGATGGTTCCAAAATTCAAATTTTGTTTTCTTTAAATTAATTTTCTCTTAAACAAGAATTAATTCGCGTTCAAATTTACATGTACCAAATTTAAACAAACTTAATTAGTAACCTAAATTACCCAAATTGATTAAGCACCAAATAACATAATTTTGTAATTAAATCAATTTTATCTTTTTTACCTAAGCATGCATCTAGTTGTTAATAGCTAGATAAAATAAACAACCATTATGCCCAATGTATGAGGAAAACCCAAATGGAAAGAACCTCGGATAGCCCAGCTATAATGTCCACTAAGTGCGGAATTACAAAAATACACGACAAAAGACTTACACAATAACTCAATGTCCTTGCAAGCCTTGATGCTCTTCATTCCTTCAACCTTTACTTAGTGATAACTCAGAAGTCCACCAACGCTTCAAAGTCCACCTATAGGGCACAACAACCGTCACACATACGAAGTCCACCGTATGTAAACCAAAGAGCACAGAATCCTCTGCAAGAAATAATTCTCAATAATGTAGAGAATGAACACCGTGGAAAATACTCGATCTCAATATATATATATATATATATATATATAATGCAGAATCTCAAATCTAAAATAATTGTGTGTAAACATCGGTTTGTGTTTTGAAATATTAATCAAGAATAATTAACAAACCATCTTAATCTTTTTGAAAAATGTTTTCACTTTCAAAAGGATGAAGAAAAAGTTTCTCTGAAAACTGAAATCTGGTGCTCCTTAAATGGGTGGAAAGAAGTAATGGGGAGTTGAGGAAAAAACTTCAAAGAAAAAATTGATTTTTTGAAAAATGCACCCAGTCGTTCTAACGAGGTACATGTTCATTCGAATGACATACTCAATTTTATTTGAATGTGAAAGTAACTAGCCTTCTAAGGAGATGCCAGTGCAGACCAAAAAAGAACATCATTAGAAGTCTTTCGAACAAGGCTCCAATCTCGTTGAATGAACTTATAAAGTCGTTCTAATGACAATAAAAAAAATAAATATATTTTTCCAAAATATATGTCAAGTGATTTTCAAACAAGTTTGAAAATCCTAACGCCTAATAATTAAATATCCAAGGCTCAATATAAAATTTGCATTCATACTTGATAAATCCTTGGAATGTTGATGCCGAAACATAGTACGAAACACGACATGTTTATGTGATCTTTTTACGTTGGCCATTACGTCTTCAAAAAATATCTCATAGGCTTGAAAGGTCAAAAACCAACTTCTACCCTATGGATTAAAGTGTTTGGTCCAAAATTAAGCTGATACATACAAATTGACTAAGTTAGAAATTTGTCCTTACAAAATTGTACCATCATTTGCAATAAGGCTTGGTTGGTCACTCCAGGTTACACATAAATTGAAGCTGTGTACTTTGATGAGACATTCACTCTTATTGCTTAGATTGAGTCTATCTGCTTAGTACTCACCATAATATGTCATCTACCATTTAAGATATACCAAATGGATGTCAAGATTTCCTTTCTCGATGAAATTCTTCATGAGGACATTTACATGGAATAAGACCGTGTATGGTTTGAACCTGAAACACATCTTTTATCTAAAGAAGACCTTGTATGGTTTGAACCAACCACCTAGTTCTTGGTAAGAAAGGATAAATTCTTATCTCTTAGATCGTGGCTTTAAAAGAGGGGTAATTAATATGACATTGTTCTTTAGAAGAGAGGGTAGAGTTATCTTGGTTGCCCAAGCCTATGTGGATGGAATATTCATTGGATCCACTTGTTCCCGGCATGCTCACATATTTTAGGAGGATAAGAGTAGGTAATTTGATATGAGTATGGTTGGTTAACTTTCTACCTAGGTATCCAAGTGCCTCAACTCAAAAATGGAATATTTATATCTTAATATAAATATGTTACGAATCTAGTGAAAAAGTTTGCTTTGGACTCCACTAAGAACTCTCGCATATCCATGAGTTCTTCGATAAAGTTTAGCAAAGAAACATTAGGTAAGGACATGGGGTAAATACTCTATAGGGGTATGATAGGTTATCTCCTCTACTTAATCGCTAACCGTATCGATATCGCCTTTAGTGTTGGATTTTGTGCATGGTACCAAGAACCCCCAAAGGAGTCACACTTGTTTGCACTTAAACGCATCATTAAATACATGAATGACACTCTTTCTTATGGAATTTGGTTTTATTTTGTTATCGATGATCATTTTTCAGCTTATTCGAGTACCGATTGGGCTAAGGATGTTGATAGTTATAAAAGAACATTAGGTGAATGCTTTTACTTTGGGAGTGCTCTTGTCTCATGGTTGAGAAAGAAGAAAAACTTCATTTCTTTGTCCACGACGGAGGTCGATTATATAGCCATGGGGAGTTATTGAACAAAAATCTTAAGGATGAAACAAATGTTGGAGGATTATAGGATTCATCAAGGCACAATGACTATTTCTTTTGATAATACGAGTGAAATCCATATTTCTTGTAATCTCGTAAAACATTCTCGTACGAATCACGTAGGATTCATGATAACTTTATTTGTGATCTAGTTAATGATAAAATCATTTCCTTTATCTTCGTGAGTATGGAACGTCAATGGATTGATATTTTCACTAAACCTTTAGATGCATTTAGATTTGAGGATCTTAGGAAATCTTTGGATTTATGTTCTATTGATGGAGTCCGGCTATTATTTATTGTTTAGGGTGATTTTCATATGACTATCATTTGTCCTTATAACTAGATTGAATTATTATGTTTATATATTGAAAAAATCCAAATCCAAAAAGATTTTCTTTTCTTTTAGAATTTTATTCAAAATTTACAAATTTATCTTTTGTATTTATGTTTTACACCGTATATGGGTGAGAATTTAAGATGTTCAAATCACCATTTGATTCCATAGATTCACATGACTTAATCACGGTGTTATGAGACTTGGCTATATTTTTATTTATTAATAATGCACGTTTAACATTGTGTCGTTCATTGTTGACTATTACCTTCATACTAGACTCGTTATATCACCTTGATTGCACATATTCACAAACTTTTGAATGTTGAACCTTCTTTTACTATGTTGAATAGGTCGTTCTCATTAATCGTGACTAATAATGAGCCAAATGCACTTAAAACTTATTGTTCTTATAAAAGTCATTGCCCGAATTTTGTTTATAAAAAAATTGATTGATATATGTTTAAGCAATGGAGGGAGGCTATAAAAGAAGCAGTCTTCTTTGTGTTGAAAGACAACTTTGACGAGTTCTTAAAAGATGTATTCGATATATAAAAATAGAAGTGACAAGGAAAATTTTGTTTTACTAACGCTTCATTAAAAATGAACAATGTGATTCTTTCAAATATTATGAGAGGTTATGCTTAAAATGTGAGATTTTGAGGGTGTTATAAGTTAGAGATCAATGGATTTGCACAATAATATTCTTTAAAAAAAAGTACTTGGATGTCATTTATTTGAGAAACATTGAAATTCATAACATTTTGCATGGACTGGTTTTATTATTTGTAAAAGTCCATGCATCAAGATATTTTTTTTGCTTTATGTGTGTAGGCTTTTCAGCATTGACATGGACTACACAATAAAGATCTTCAGTAGAGACAAAGTTCCAAGTGTCTTTTTTTATTTTATTTTGGGAGGGATAGTAGTGAAACTCATCTTAGGGTTTATCTTTTCGATTTTGTGTTTTGTACCTAAATATCCAAAGGGGAAGATTGTAAGAGCATAATTTATGATTTTGTCATTATATTTATAGTTTGGCATATTTTGTCACTGCTCTACACCATCATGCATATTCTTAAGACTTCAATCGAATACGAGTTAGTGACCAAACGTGACAATATAAGATCAAAGATTTAATTTCATCACTACAATATACGGAGAAGGTATATGAGTATGACTTTGTATAATCATTACATTCAGGGGTATTTTACAAGTGTTTGAAAAATAAATCCTTTTTAAACAAAAAATCATTCTTAAGGCATCTCGTTAAAATGAGATATTAAGGGTTATTCAAACGAGTTTCTTTAACTCTTTGGATATCAAGCGTTCGAACGAAATTTAAAAAGAACTCTTTTTCCTCGCCGTGCTAAAATGTATTTCCATCTCTCGTTCAATTCCATTCAAACAAGTTTTCATAGATCGTTCAAATGAGGTCAAGTTCATTCAAATGAGGGTATGAATTTTTTTCTTGGTTTCTAACGCAATCTTTTCAATTCTATCTCTTAGGTATTTTTCTCCCTAATTAAGAGGTACAAACGTGCATTTCTTTGCAAGCTTTTTTTCACCTATTTTTTTTATCAAACACTTTGGTTTTCCAAATCAAAACCCATTGGATATTTTGTGATCATTTTATCATATATTAAAGTACACATCTCTTGTTCAAATCCTTGTGGAGTTGATTATTCAATGCTAAAGATAGGAAATGAGTTTCCTAAGGTTGAGCGGTGGACACAGAGGCAAGTGGAGCTTAATGTGGGGTATTGTTGGATCTGTATTGCTTTCTTTTAACAATAAGGAAGGAGACACAATTGTGATACCTAGTGGAGTCTAAGTTCATAAGTTTGTTTGTGTCATCCGTAATACGTCAGTTGTAAAATGCTGAAAAGGTTTTTTTTTCTGAAAGGGGTTTTTATTCATATTTTGTGTTGTTGTTTATTTGATTCGATTTAGATTTAATATATTGCATGCTTAGTTTCACCTAAATAATCAAGATAAAATTCGATGAAATTTAATTTGGTTTATTTGTAACGTATTCTGTAGTCTACCTTTAACCATATAACTATACCACTTTGTACGGTTTTTACTAAGTATGTCGCAGCCTCTCATAAGGTCCTTAGCTCCTAACTTGAGGAAATAAAGAATATAGAAGGGGTGAGCTCTAATATCTACTCAAAGGTTAACTCAAAGGTCTTCATCCACCTTCCCAAGTTAGTGTTTACAAAGTCAACAGATATACAAATGATATAATATAATGATAATATATGGAACAATAATTGTGCAATATTAGCATTAAGGAAAGGAAAGAATGGTATTTCTTAACCCTTTAGATTCCCCAATGAGTTGTGGCTCAATCTCCCAAAGGACTCAACTCCCTAGCTTCCCCAATGGCTCAATCTCCCTTAGTTCTCCCTCATATATATATATATATATATATATATATATATATATTATAATCTTGGACTTTTCAAACTCTGCGTTATTTTTCTAGCTATTTTGACCTAACCACATCACAGACCGTGAACACCTCTCCTCCCAATTTCAGGATGAGCGACCCATCGTCTGTTATTAAATATAAACCTTGATCGAGATCTTCTACGTTGTTATGGCCCATAGTTATCTTAAGCTCAATCTCGTTAGACTAACTGTTTAGACCTTACGCACTGAGTAGGATGTCATTAAATAGGACTGATGTCGTAGCTTGGCTAACGAATGTCTTGGCCTAAACATCAGTTACCTAACTTAACAAATGTCACAATATGATACTGCCTCCTAACTCCACACCCTATTCTAAAGTCCACGGCCTCGAGGAAAGAGTTAGAACTCTTGGACGACAACAACAAGGGCATTATAGTAAAGATAACATTCTAAAATCCTAATTTATACCCAACCCAAGTGATTCAAATATCAAAGGCAACGCCCTAATTAAGTATCCTAAGATCAAATAAAATTATCCTCAAAACCTCATTATCCAACTATAGAATATCATCTTTGGAATTCTAGTCGAAAATAACGATAATCATAGATATACTGAATAAACAGTAGTATGTTTAAGTTTCCAATCAAAATGAATTGGTGACACTCCATGACCTTTAAACCTTGATGAATCGTATCTTTACATGACCTATAAACCTAGAAACCCATAAGAAGAGTAAAACTCCATGGACATAACCAAATTACACACAAGGATGCATATCATGCAATAAAAAATATTGAAACTAAGGTTTTGAGCAACGAAGAAGAAATTGATGACAATCCCCTTACCTTAATGGATCAATCCAATGAACAGTAGACCTACACCTCTTCTAACACTTTCTTCTTCTCTGATGAATAGTAGCCCTATGCCACCTTACCCTGACATCCATCTCTTATTCACACACAAGCCTTATTCTCTCTAGAATGGATTCCAAGTTTTCTAATAGTGTTGGAAAATGTTCTAAGGGTCGGTATTTATAGGTCTTAGTGGGGAACCTAGTGGTTTCCTCTTTTGGACACTCTTTTGCACAATTACCAGTTTTAAAAAGGCTTTTAGAATTATCTAAATTTTCTCATCAAGTCCTGATATAATAAGTCCATGTGATCAC
The DNA here is from genome assembly GCA_949130495.1 of Sambucus nigra. Classification (NCBI taxonomy): domain Eukaryota; kingdom Viridiplantae; phylum Streptophyta; class Magnoliopsida; order Dipsacales; family Adoxaceae; genus Sambucus; species Sambucus nigra. Next base: position 233,914,976 of record OX422212.1, read on the forward strand.
TTCTCATGCTACAAAGGAAATTAAGCTCCGCGGCCATCACTTTAGTCCTTGTCCTTCTAGAGTCTGTCGACAGCCTTTGTATAGCCTTTGGGTTTCATATATCCATGGACTCCCTATCTAACCTAGCTTTCTCACCGGTTTAACTACAGGTCGTGGCCCACCATTAGGCCGCGTACTCTTAAGGTCTTATGGTTGCAGTAATGAATCACTCCACTTGAGCGAGTATGTGCACAATAAATTGGTATTAAAGATTTTTCTTGTATGGTATTTCTTTGTGTGCATCCATGGTGTCTTATAAAATTCCCAAATGGGATTTTGGTCTTTGTTGAGTTTGTTCTTGTTATAGATTTGTTTTAGAGATTAAAGAATGTCTACATATAAGGTTACAAAAGTGTCAATGATAAAATTTGACTTGGATATATTTGATTGCAAATCCATTGATTTTGGCATTTGGCGATTTTAAAGTAGAGATGCGTTAATCCAACAAGGTTTATATAAGGCGTTGATGGGCATTTCGACTAAACCCAAGGATATTTCAGAGGATGATTGGAGGGAGTATGAATTACAATCATGTAACACAATCAGGCTAAATCTCATATAAAATGTGGTATACTATATCATATACGAAGAATCGATAGAGTCAATCTGGAAGAAATTAGAGGCCAAAAAAATGGCGATGAGTATAGAGGATCGTCTCTATTTGTGGAAAAACATATTTTAATTTGATTATATTGATGGTATGTTGATGTCTGAACATATTGTCGAGTTTAATAAAATTATCTTTGATTTATTAAGCTTAGATATTGATATTGATATTGATATTGATGGTGAATATAGATATTTTCTTATTTTAAATTCACTTCCATATTTATATGATCATTAGGACACCACATTGCTATATGGCAAGAAAGAGGTGAAGTATGATGATATCTCTTTGACAGTGTTAGGAATTCAGAAACAAAAGAAGGAGAAGAGTGATTCTCAGTCTGATACATTGGTTGCGCGGGGTACGAATGAGGAGAGAAAGAAAGGCGGTAGGGGAGGCTCTAGGTCCCAATCTAGGGACCAAGGGCTTAAAAAATATCACATGTCATAAGTACAAAAATAATGGGAATTGCAAGAAGGATTGACTTAAGATAAAGACAAGATAAGAAAAGCAATCGGCAGTGGAATCTACCAATTCTCTCACTTTGGATGATGATGAATTTGTGAGTACGTTGATAGTTTCTACACTGTAAAGATATTTAAATGAGTGGATTCTTGACTCGGGGTGCTCTTACCACATATGACCTGATAGATATTTATTCCACATTGTTAAGGAGGTGGATGGGGGAAAAATATTTATGGGTAATGACTATATTTGTCGATGGACGGGTATTAATATAATTAGATTGTGGATGCATGATGGAGTGACTAGGACTCTCGTAAATGTTCAGTACATTCCATAATTAAAGAAGAATTTTATTTCTTTGGGTGTTTTAGATTCCAAGGGTGTAACATTTTACTTGAGGGAAAAATGCTAAAGGTTATCTTGGGTGCCTTGGTGCTGATGAGAGTGAAATCTATATTTTCTTCAAGGAATCATGGTAGCATTTCAAGGCTTAATTGTTAGATGATAAAAAAGAGGCAAAGTCAGATTACACCAGGCTTTGGCATATGCATTTGGGACATGTCGGGGAGAAGGACATGACAGTGTGATGTGAGAAAGGGTTGATAAATGGTGTGAAAAGTTGCAAGTTCAACTTTTATGAGCATTGCGGGCCTTTGAAGTAAACACGAGTCAAGTTTGACACGCCAATTCATTGCATAAATGGCATACTTGATTTTATTCACACGGATGTTTGGGGTTCTTCGAAGACACCATCTTTAGGTAGTAGTCACTATTGTGTGACATTAATTGATGACTACTCTTGACGAACTTTGATATATATCAAAAAACACAAAGACGAGGTTTTTGTTAAATGAAAGAAGATAGTGAAGAGCCAATACAACAAGAAGATTAAGGTTCTTAGGTCAGATAACAATGAGGAGTACTTGTATGATCTATACTTGAAGTATTGTGAGGAAGAGGTGATTATTTGTCACTTTATGGTCCAAAAAATGACACAGCCAAATGGAGTAGTGGAGAATATGAAATGACCCTTATTTGAAAAGATGAGGTGTATGTTGTCCAATGCAGTTTTGCTAAAGTTATTTTGGGAGGAGGATTTATCATGTGCTTTCTTCATCATGATCCATTTGCCATCTACCGAAATTGACTATTAGACTCTTACGAACTATTGGTCAAGTTCACATCTTTTCGTGTTTTTGGGTGCGCTATTTATTTTCATGTTAGTAAAGGCAAGATTGATCTGAGAGACCATAAAGAAAATTTTCTCAATTTAAGTAATTGGGTCAAGGGATAAAAGATATACTGCTTGGAAGACAAGAATACAGTGGTGAGTAGAGACGTGACTTTTGATGAGGCATTAATGCTCAACATGCCAAAGGTAAAGAAAGATACTCTTAAGTGGATAATGTGAGCTAAAGGGTGAAAATTGAGTTGACTACTCAAATTGACTCTTCAAGTGATGAAGAGGAGGTTTCAGAAATGGGACTTAGTCAACAACGGGAAGAACAACCATCTTTGGCTAGTGAAAGAGAACCTAGGTTTGAAAGCTCATGATGAAATATGACTTCGATGATGACATAATTGCTTATGCATTATGGATTTATGGTGATGAAATGACTACGTATTGTGATGCTATGGGTGATACTTGTTATAACGAGTGGAAGTTTGACATGGGCGAGGAGATTGATTTTCTTCGTAAGAACCAAACTCAGGAGCTTGTGGAGTAGCCTAAGGGAAATAAGTATGTGGGTGTATGCTAAGAAAGACAGGGCTCCAGATTTTGACGTTCGTTACAAGAAAAGATTGGTAGCCAAGGGGTTTGCACAAAGGGAAGATGTTGATTTCAATGAAGTGTTCTCTCTAGTGGTGAAACACACTTCCATTCTGGTGACATTGGCTATAGTGGAGGATTTTGACTTAAATCTTGAATAACCCAACTTCAAAATGGAGCTTTTGAATGGGGATCTGAATGAGCATATTTATATATTTCAATCATGTGCGCAAATTGGAAAAGTCTTTGTATAGGTTGAAGCAATCTCCTTGAGAATACTATAACTGATTTGACACGTTTATGTTAGGATTGAAATTCACAAAGAGTGATTTTAATCATTATGTATATTTGAAGCGGCTTAAGGAAGGTACTTTGATCTATTTACTCTGGTATATTTATAACATGTCCATTGCTTGTTCGAGCATGGCTTGAATTTACAAGGTAAAGGATCAATTGAGGCAAGAGTTGGAGATGGAATATTTGGGTAAAGCCAAGAAAATTATTGGAATGGATATTCGTAGAGAGATGAATAAGGGGAGGTCGATACTTACATAAAGACGATACCTAAAGAAGGTTGTACCACGATTAGGGATGCAAGATGCAAAACCTATTAATACTCCTTTGTTTGCACACTTTAGACTCTTTGATATGATGGCTCTGAGCATTGAGGATGAGGTTGAGTATATGGCTTAAGTTACATAAAAAAGTGTGGTGGGTAGCTTGATGTATGCCATGGTGTGTACTCATCCGAATATAGCTCAAGCGGTGATTATTGTGAGTAGGTATATGGAAAATCTAGGCAAAGAGCAGTGAAATGCGGGGAAATGGATTTTGCAGTATTTACGGGGCTCACTTGATGTGGGACTTGTGTATGTTGGAGAAGTCACATATGTGTGGGTATGTGTATTCAGACTATCCGTGTGATTTGGACCATTATGCATCGACTATAAGGTATGTCTTTACATTAGCTAGTGTTTCGATGAGTTGGAAGTTCGTATTATAGGTCACGATTACTTTGTCTATTATGGAGGCAGAGTATATGGCAGCAACGATAGTAGTGAAAAGAGTTCCTATGGATTTAAGGTCTTATTGGTTATTTGGGAAATACCCACGATTATGTGGAGGTGCATTGTGATAGACAGTGTTATCCACTTGGATAAGAACCAAGTGAACCATGGTAGGACCAAGCACATTGATGTTCGATTTCATTTTTTATGGCAGGTTATCGATGGGGATGTTATTATTTTGAAAAAAATGGTCACCAAAGACAATTAGACCCACGTGTTGACGAATGTGGTACCAATGGTCAAGTTTGAGCATTGTTAAAACTTGATAAATGTTCTACATTTTTATGCCCTTCGGGGTTGTTTCATGGTGGTGCACTTTGATGATTGAACAAATATTTGGGGTTATAGTATTCGTTCGCTAAGATAGATATTTATGATTTTTGGCTAAGAATCAACACCTAGATTAACGTGTGTCATTGCAGCAACGGGTTTTCGATCATGTATTTCTCTAGAGATATATTGCATGGGATGCTTTCAGAGGTCCGACCAACAAAGGTGTGTCATTGCAGCTATGCAGTCTAGATTCGCACTAATACGAGTTTTAATTGGGGGTATTTGGGGGCTTTTACCATAAATGTATTTCACATATAAATATAATATTTTGGGGATTTAAACCCTAAGTTTTAGAGCAATCATTAGGTGTATTGAATGCTCTTGACTCTTGTACACATATTTAGAGGATTTATGAGCATGACTGGGTTGTAACCCTTTTTGATTTAATCAAAGAAAGGAAGCCATCATTCGTGGATATACCATATTAGTGAACCATGTACATCTTGTGTTGTGCTTGTTGGTATTTTCTTTTCTCTCGTTTTCTCATTACTTTCTATTCTCTTGTTATCTCTTTAGATTCTACCCATCTTAGATCTTGGGCATGCTTGAATGACTCCATTTGGGTGAGTATCCACACAACAAATTAGTATCAGCGCTTTACCTTGTAGAGTTTTTTCTTTGTGTGCATCCAATGTGTGTTATAAAATCACTAAGTGAGATTTTGGTATTGTCCCAGTTGGTTCTTATTAAAGACTTTTTTAGAGATTAAAAAATGTCAACATCTAACGATGCAAAGGTGTCAACAATAAAGTGTGACTTGGAGAAGTTTTATGGTAAATACATTAATTTTGACTTGCGATAATGTTAAATGAGAGATTTGTTAATCCAATAAGGTTTACATAAGGCGTTGAGGAACATATTAACTAATCTCGAGGATATATCGGAGGATGATTAGAGAGGGTACAACTTACAAGCATATATCACAATCTGATTAAATCTCTCATAAAATGTGGTATATTATGTCATGAAGGAAGAATTGATGAAGTCAGTATGGAAAAAATTAGGGGACAAGTATATAACAAAGAGGATAGAGAATAGTCTCTCTCCCAAGAAGAAATTATTCTGATTTGATTATATTGATGGTATGTTGATAAGTTTAATAAAATTCTGTTTAGATGTTGATATTGATGACGAATATAAAGATTTGTTGCTATTAAATCCACTTCCAAATTCATATATATCCGACTACCCGTGCATGTCCCCCGTAGCACTAGCTTATAATCTCTGAGACTAAATCCAGCTCCAAAATTCATACCTAGTCACTTACTTATTGATATATCATTATTATATATTTTTCAGGATACTAATCCTATCTCAAATCGGCCTGTAACCCAACTCTTTCTAGAATTCCAACCCAATTTCATAAATCATAACCTGAGTATTTGTTTACCCTAAAACACCCGTGCTTCCATACTCGAATTTGATTTCCAACTAAATATTTCGGTCTTGAACACCCTTTCGCAGAAAACTCATAACTAATTAAAAAAAATGATTGCCTGGAATTCATAATGAAAATATTTTTCTCCATGACCAAACCTATGGGTTGTTCAAATGAAATACCAACCTTGTTTGAACGAGAATCTCAACTCGTTCGAACGAGATTTAAACAAGATTGACGTTGCAACGCTCTTTGTTAGGCGTGATTTATCATCTTCCCATAAATGATACCATATATATCACAAATATAACCTAAAATTTATAGGTTTTATCAATTTTAAACATGATTACACTTATTTCCACATTCAAATTGATCCAACAATAATTAAACTCATGTGATTTAACATCTTCTTCAAAAACTATACACTTTCTTAATTCCAATTCAAGATTATGCAATTCCTCAACTTTCTCATTCAATATTTAATCTTTATGTTTGGATTTATCTTCAAAATATGCATTGAGCAATGGTTACACTACTTATCACCCATAATCCCATCTTTTAACATAGATCACATTCCTCAAAAGTCTTCTAAAGCACAATATATCACCTAGTATGATATGAACTGAATTTATATGCATAAAATATCAAGCAAGCTAATTACTTTCCCTAATCAATACGTAGAGTGTAATTGTCCTTTGATGGGAAATATCCTTCAGTCCTCTCACATTTCTCCCTCTTTGGACTCCCTTAGCTTTTTCCTTCTCTCTTTTCTCACCACAAGCCTCTAGGATGTTTTCATTGTGTAAAATAGCTACCTCCTAACCCTAATATCCCTTTTAAACTCCTTAATCCCGTATTTAGGTTAACCTACTCATGTAAAATGGCCTATATGCCCCCGAATTGGTCCCAACTAATCTGAAAAGGTTATGGGATCCAATTATTATCCCTTGGTACTTAATTTTGACTATTTTGACTCATTCTGGATCAATCGTTCACTCAAAATTTCCATCTGAGTCACTATACATTAATTTTCTATATCAACCTTAAAATAATCTACTAACAAGTCCCGGTTGATATGCCATCAAAAATCCTGTCATTCTCACCCACTACGACGTACCAAAAATTCACCGTATTTTATTTACTATAAACAGACTTACTAAATTTACAACATAAATATTAATCTTAATCTAGCCCAATGAATATTTATTAAATACGTAATATTTTATTTTAATTAAATTACTGCACACGTGTAATTTAAAAATACGAGAAATAATTAAATTCATAATTTTTCAAAAATACGAGGTGTTACATACTCCCCGCTTGCAATGTAATTTTGCCCTCAAAATTCGAGTATGCTTGGTTCTAAAAACTTTGAATCCTTATATGTAATGCATCCAAAAGTAACTTGTAATAAGATTGTGGTGTTTCCACTATACACACTTCAGTGGTACCATTTTAACTAAAGGTATACTCACTATAACCCAAGATTAGTGACAAGTCCATTCGAACTCTGACATACCAATATATTTCCGTATGTTTACGATCATGCTTATATAATGACACACAAAAGCTATTGTGAATTCACTAACAACGCTTCAAAAAGACGAGTCTATACTCCATGGGCTCTATTATCTCCATATTAAAAAAAGGCCCCATTTCCATAGGTGCCAATTTCCTTTGTTGCCAAATCACGTAACTCCCTTCATGGGAGACACCCGCAAAAACCCCTAACCCTCATATCAAACTTCAAACTTTGGTTCACGATGACATAATCTCACTTCGTTCTTGAACTATATGAAGATAATGTAGATTAACTCAATCCTTGTCAGCGGAGCATGAATCACTTCGGGTACGAGAAGCTTGTCATTCCCCATCTTTGACCAACTAATGGGAGGACGATAAGGTTTCACACACAAAGTCTCAAAAATACTTTTCCAATATTAAACTAGTACGAGTTATTACACGCAACTGTACCAATGATAATTACTCCTCCCAATTACCTAAAAATCCAAAATAGGCATTCTCCAATATCTCATTAACCTTTTATGTCTACTCCTCGATCTATGGATGATACGTTTGCTCAAAACGTAACTCTGTCCCCATCGCCTCTTGATAACGTCTAATAGAGGTAGGACCCAAGGATCTCATCCTCATCCCAAAACACTGTTGGGACGCACCATGTGCCGGATCCTTCTCTTTCTTTAATGAAATAATGGGCACAATGCCTAATATTATAACTCACATAATTTAGCAATAAATGCTCCACAACAGTCAACTAATTCCCCAAACCAAATAGAATCTTGACCTTTTCATGATATTGGTAACCCAACACTGAACTCCATCAGTCTTCCAACCCATTTCATCACCGAATCACCAAGTATTACAAAATTTATGGTTGATCATCTCGAAAAAATTGTTTCCCTCTAACGAGTGGTGCTCCTAGAGATAACTTTGAGATTTATCACTCCACACCAATCCACATGCTCTGTATCCCCCATTATATGGTACATCTTACCCCTTTCCCGGGGTACGCTAATAATCATGACCCATGCGTCTGCTTTAAAACTATGCACTTCTTGGGTCCTCTGCGTCTAGTGAAAACTAACATCCTATTTGTGCACGAGTCACCCTCCACATTTGACTAAGTAATACCCCGATCTACTCTATAAAATTGTTAGATCCTATCTTTTTAAGAGATATCTTTCACTTGTGTCTCCACAACCTTGAAACCCATCTTGGGTGTGATAGCTCTCATTACTATATTCGTATCTGGACTATCTCCTTACACAAACGAAGTTCAGTCCATCCTACTTTTATAATTATACTCCTAATGCCCCACAAACATATGATTCAACACAATTATTATCACGTTCGCTCATCCTGAATGCTACTAAAAATTGGACTAACCAGGGCACCCATACACCTTATATCCCATGCATTTCTCAACAACCACCATAAATGTAACGTATTTATCTAAAGTTCGTCCCTGCATCCTCGACGTATCTCTATCATAACGGTATTCTCGATCACCCTACAAATCGTAATTTATTTTTTCTCGAGATTGCCTCACCTATCCACTAGTAGTAAAAAAAATTTCCCAAAGCTTCCTATATAGTATTACTCGGCTCCACGGGCCTTATATTATATACTAGGTCTCAACTCAAAGTGTTACCCACACACGTGTAACAACTAAATTACTAACCACTTCCCTAGCTCCCGACATGTCTCTCAACTCTCGAAATTCACTAGGGTTCATACGTGGGACGTCTCGCAAGAAAAATCTAAACAAGGAATGCCCCGATACACAACTACCTAGCATTATCGATCATCGAGTTCTGTAGGCATAAAGCATATAATCAGGAAACTCAAAATAATTTTCCTTATCGTATAGGTCTAATCATAAACTCACACACCTATAAAGGAGTCATATAACACTGCGCTCGCACTATCACTAAGTCTCCAGTGGTAAATCAATAATGAGCTAAATCTCTCTACTCGGTAGAAAACTCGATATATCCTAGATCACATCAGTAAAGTCCCTACACAACGGGATTAAATATAGTGAGAAAGTTATACTCTCTGAAGTTTCCTCCATATTATAATATAGATGCGATCTCGACCCTCTTCCAGGTGAGACATCGCAAAACCACACATCCTTCCCTGGAATAGCGAACATGATAGTCTTTCTGTGACAGCCCACCATCGCTAACTAGTCCATAACGAGGATAGCATTATATAAACATATCATATTTTTAAAATGAGTAAATATACTAAAACATATACTCTTAGTGACCACACCCACTTCCCTACAAATGAAATCAAAGAGAGCCCCGCAACCCAATGATAAATATATATATACACAATAGTAACACTAACGATACACCCACTAATCCCATCTCACATGCGAATTTAGTGTTAACATAATACTGTGACTTACCCGTGTCATATAGAACTTACCCCCATTTACCCTGAGGATAAAAATTATACTTTCACTCGCTAATATCACTAGTGTTTTAAATGGTTCCTGTTCATAGTACTCTTGTCCAAACCAAACCAAAAACATCTATAATTAGTTCCCCTGCTGGGCATCCTTCTACTTTCCCCTAACTTGTTGCGAATGAGATTAACATATGTGGCCATACTCTCCACACATAAGACACCTCTCTGTGTCATCCCCCTGTATATGTCCCCAATGGTCATGTAGGAGTTGTCCTTTTCTCGAACCCAGTATCCTTGGCCCTAATTGCTACCCCTGTCGTTCCTTTGGCTTACTAGCCATATGGAAGGCATTGCTGGCCCTGACTAAATCCACCGTCACTTGGTAGGAACTCCATTGATCTGAATCATTTAAATTGGTATCCCCCTGTGGTGCTTCACTAGCACCAATTACATTAATTCTTGCTCTACTGACTAGACTCTCTAGTCTCTTAGCTCCTTTCGTATCGAAACATTTATAGTACCCTTGAAAAAGTACAACATTAATGACATCACCATTAGTCGTCCAAGCCGTATTTCCCCCTCAATGCTTGCATATTCTACCCATGAGTCCATTATCAACTGAAAGACCCTTTTTTTATTCTTTGTATCCAACTCATTGGGTTTGAAGTTCGCTAAACAAGAAAATTCTCCCTCATGTTCGTCCACTGTTCTTTGTTTAAATAGCTGATGAAACGATTTTCAATCAAACTACACCCCCAATTCCTCAATATTTATGGCATCTTTACTTAGATGTCATGATTGATTCCCATCATTACAACGCCGCTCCTACAAGAAAAACACTTCACCCAAAATGTAATCCTGAGTGTCACTGCACTCCCCCATACACAAACGTATTGGGATGTTCTCCTTTGATTAGCCAATCACACTTTTGTACTTTCCTCAAATTCTTGTGGATGGCCTTTCGAAAAAGCCTCCACGTCTCTCTCCCTTATCGATTGTACTAGGTGAGTTTGAATTTTCGCCAACATCTACTATGGCGATCCTTGGGGACTACTACGCCCCAATGGTTATCAAAGCATAAACTACTTGAACAATAGTAGTGGTGACCCCTACCATGGTCACCATTCCCAGAATACTCTATAGCTCCGATTGGCCCTCTCCTCCTACAGTCCTCCTAACGACCCTTATTGGTCGTCCAATATGGTTCGATATATGAAGCCCAACCAAAGTCGTATATGATTCACATCAACTATACTCAATAATTGGATAACGTAAGTCGCATTATGAATCAACATTACTATGTATAGGGCTTTATATCCAAGAAAAGCAACACTAAAAATGTAATAAGTGTGCACAAATATCAAGGACACCAGACCCTGATGCTATGGTACCATCCGTGACACCCCACCTATTTTAATCACTAGTGATCGTCCTTTACTATAATAAAATAGGAGTCTCAACTGGTTCATTCTTAGCATCACTGTCGAAAACATTATGAACTACTAACCACCTATTAATTAAATAAATCCATGCCAAATTTTATCTTTCATTAACATAAAACAATACTAACCAAACCAAAATAATGCAATACACTGTAATCAATATAAATGAAACCACTATGTAAAGTGTAAAGCAAAGATAAATAGATGAAGTCCTGAATAAACCATCGGGTAAAAATCCAAAACATCCAATGCATCTGACAAAATTACTCTGAAATACATAATGTTTAATGAAAAATGGAAACACGTTCAATCAATACCGAAATATAGAACCTAATCTAGAATAAAATAAGTGAAGCGGCTATTCAGTAACCTGTAAGCCTCCACATCAGCTGCAAGTTCATGTCCCTATAAAGATTATTCATCCATGGAATCCCTGTGGCTAACACCTAAAAGTTTTTGAAAAATATATTTCATACGGGTCAGAGCCCAAAACCTTTAAAAAATAGTTACAAGTAATTATGATGCAGTAAATAAATATACAGTAAAACTTTACATATTTAAGTCGGTGTCACACTCTCATGAGATTAACCCTCACCTCTTAACTATTGTGCACACCTAGATCGTACATCTTAACCTGACTAATTACATAACCTCGCCTTACTAGTCGTGTTGCAAATGTCACTAATACACCATTCTACCCCTAGTACTGTTTATTGTTCATTTCATAGCTATTTCTCTCATCACCTTAATTAATCATTACATCATTTATCATTATTATAACTTCCCTCCAGTTATTTATAAACATTCACAATTAATGTATTAAGCCCGTATATAGTTAACTACACTATTATATACGTAATGAGATACTATAATAAACACACCTATGTTCACTCTTAATGTGTTAAGCTCGAATATAATTGACCACACTATTATATAGGTAAACATACTCTATAACAAACACATCTATGACGCGTATATTCGTCATCTCCTGAGTAATAACTCATTAGATTCCTTCCCCCGAGTACTACTCATTGGATTCCATTCTCCATAATGCTATCATCATCCAAATCATACTCACATCATCTCGAATACTGACGGTCGGACTCCCACACCAACTCGATAAACTTGCAAACGTATTGGAGGCGACCATAGTCCTATGATAGTGAGTCATAACCATACCCAAAATTACCTCTCCTCGAACTTCAACCCTCACAGGGGCACATGCGTGCAGCTATGACCTGGGGACTATACTCACCCTGCATTTACTAGATAGGGGGACTATCTACATCGTTCAACATCCCATGATAGCACTAGAGAGATATGTTTCTCATAAATATCATACACATAGATATTAGTTTCACACATATGCATATATTATTAATATACCCGCATATATATAAAAAATAAACTCGGCTACCCGTGCATGTTCCTCATAGCACTAACCTATAATCTCTGAGTCTAAATCCGACTCCTAAATTCATACCAAGTGACTTACTTATTTATATATGGTGATTATATTTTATTCCTAAAAATAAGCCTATCTCAAACAAGCATGTAACCTAACTCTTTCAGGAATTCTAAACCAATTTCATATATCATAACACGAGTATTTTTCACCCTAAAAAACCCGTGCATCCATACTCGAATTTTATTTCCAACTAAAGATTTCGGTCTCGAACACCATATCATAGAAAATTCATAACTAATTAAAAAAATCAGAAAAATATGAAACTGGCAGCCACACGTTTGTAACGAAAAGATTTGTCTCCATGGAAAAATACATGGGTCTTTTTAACGAAACACCAACCTCGTTTGAATGAGAATCTCAACTCATTCAAACGAGCTTCTAATGAGATTGACATTATAACTCTTTTTCTTAGGCAGATTCATCGTCTTCCCATCAACAATCCTATATATATCACCAATCTAACCCAAAATTTATAATTTTTATCAATTCTAAACATGATTGCACTTATTATCACATTTAAATTGATCCAACAACAATTAAAGTCATTGGATTTAGTATCTTATTAAAAAATTATGCACTTTCTTAATTTCCAATCGTGATTATGCAATTCCTCAAATTTCTCATTCAAGATTTGATCTTTATGTTTGGATTTTTCTTCAGAATATGTATTGAGCAATGGTTACATTACTTATCACCCAAAATACCATCTTTAAATATAGATACCATTACCCAAAAGTCTTCTAAAACATAATATATCACCTACTATGATATGAACTAAATTTACACGCATAAAATATCAAGCAAGTTAGTCATTTTCCTTAATCAATATGTAGAGTCGGATTGTCCTTCGATGTGTGTTGATTATAGTGCCAAAACATCCTTCAGTCCTCTTATTTTTCTCCCTCCTAGGTCTCCCTTAGCATTTCCCTTCTCTCTTTTCTCACCATAAGCCTCTGTGATGTTTTAATTATAGCTGCCTCCTAAACCTAATCTCCTTTTTAAACCCCTTATTCCCGTATTTAGGTTAACCTCCTCATGTAAATGGTCTATATTCTCCCCAATGGGTCCCAGCTAGTCTAAAAAGCTTTGGAACCCAATTGCTACCCCAAAATACTTAACTCTGACTATTTCGACCCATTTCAGATCAACTATGCACTGAAAATCACCATGTGAGTCACTATCCATTAATTTCCTATCTCAACCTTGGAATAATCTACTCATAATCCCCCATTTAGATTTCGCTAAAAATCCCGTCATTCTCACTCTCTACCGTATAGTAACACTTCACCGTATTTTATTTACTATAAACACACTTAATAAATTTACCAAGTAAAAATTAATCTTAATCTCACCCATTTAATATTTATTAAATACATAAAATTTCATTCTAATTATATTACAACACATGTGTAATTTAAAAATACCATAAATAATTAAATCCATAGTTATTCAAAAATACGGGCGTTACATGTTTATACCATGAAGCACAGGGAGGGGATATTTGGGGTGTTTCTTAAATAGAAGAAGATGGTGGAGAATCAATCCAAAAAAAGATAATTTTCCTTAGGTAAGATAATGACGTGGAGTATTGATATGATCCTTACTTGAAGTATTGCGGGGAATAGGGTATTACATGGGACTTTTTAGTCCAGAAAACTCCGTAACAAAATGGAGTAGTGGAGAGGATGAAATGAACCTTACATGAAAAGGTGAGTTATATGTTGTCCAATGCAAGTTTGTTAAAGCGATTTGGGCAGAGGCTTTATCTTATGCTTGCTTCATTGTCAATCGCTTTCCATCTACCGCAATTGTCTATCAGAATCCTATGGAGTCTTGGTTGGGTTCAAATCCTACTAATGAGATGGTGCATGTTTTTGGGTGCCCGAATTACTTTCATATTACTTAGGGAAAGATTAATGCGAGAGCCCTCAAAGTAATTTTCACAGGTTCAAGTAATGGGTTCAAAGGTTATATTATATTGTGCTTGGAAGTAAAAAAGATGATGGTGAAAATGTTTCTGACTTTTAATGAGGCATTTTATACTTAAGATGCCAAATGTAGAGAAACATAATTCTCTGACGGAGAGTGTTAGCAAAATGATGAAAATGGAGGTGACTACTCTAATTTACTCTTCAAGTGATGAAAGGGAGGTTCCACAAATAGGACCTAGTTAACAACAAGAAGAACAATGATCTTTTGGCTAACAGAAGAAAACCTAGGGGTTAAAAGCCCATGAGAAGATATGTATTCGATGAAGACACAATTGCTTATGCATTATGGGTTTATGATGATGAGATGACTATGTATCCTGACGTGATGATGATAATCATAGTAATGAGTGAAAGGTTTCCATGGGTAAGGAGATTGATTCTCTTAACAAGAAAAAAATATGGGAGCTTGTTAAGTTTCTTAAGAGAAGTAAGTCTATCGGATGCAAGTGGGTGTATGCTAAGAAAGATGTGGCTCCAAATTCGTTACAAATAAATATTGGTAGCCAAAAGGTTTTTAAAAAAGGAAGGTTTTTATTATAATGAAGTGTTCTCTTCGGTGGTGAAGCACACTTCAATTTGAGTGCTATTGGTTATAGTGAAGAATTTTGACATAAAGCTTGAATAACTCGATGTCAAAATGACATTTTTTCATGATGATCTAGGAGGAGATTTATATATCTCAATTGTAGGGTTTCAAGGTTTTTAGCGTAGAAGATCATGTGCGTAAATTGCAAAAGTCTTTATATGCATTGAAGCAATCTCCTCGATAGTGGTATAAGCAAATTGACACATTTATGTTGGGCCAGAAATTCACACAGGGTGATTTTGATTGTTGTGTATATTTCATGTGGCTTAAGGAAGGTACTTTCATCTATGAAGTCTTGTATATTGATGGCATGCTCATTGTTTTTTCATAATGGTGGAAATTGACAAGATGAAGGCTCAATTGAGCCAGGAGTTTGAGATGAAATATTTGGGTAAAGCCAAGAAAACACTCGATATGGAGATTAGTAGAGAGAGAAAAAATTGATGGTTGAGTCTTACACAAAGGTAATACCTAGAGAAGGTAATAGCACGGTTCGAGATGCAGGATGCAAATTCTATGAATACTCCCTTAGTTTCACACTTTAGACTCTCTTCTATAATAGCTCCGAGCATCGAGGATGAGGTGGATTATATGGATCAAGTTCCGTATGTAAGTGCGTTGGATAGCTTAATGTATGCCATTGTGTGTACTCAGTTGAATATAGCTCAAGAGGTGAGCATTGTGAGTATGTATATGGAAAATTTAAACAAAGAGCATTGGAATGTGATGAAGTGTGTTTTTAGTATCTATGATGTTTAATTGATGTGGGACTTGTGTACGTTAGAGAGGTGACATGTGCATGGGTATGTGAATTCGGACTATCCAAGTGATTTAGACAAGCGTCGATTAACTACAGGGTATATTTTACATTCGTTAATGGTTTGGTGTGTTAGAGGTCTGTTTTCTAGGCCACATTTGTTTTGTCAATTACGAAAAGACAGTATATGGAAAAAATGGAAGTCGTGAAATAGGTCCTATGACTTTGAGGTCTTAATGGTGATTTGGGGATTACACAAGATTGTTGGGAGGTGGATTGTCATACCCAAATTTCTATCCACTTGGACAATATTCAAGTTAATCATGGGATGACCAAGCACATTAATGATTGGTTTCATTTCATACGGGAGGTTATCAATGGGGGTGTTGTTGTTTTGAAGAAAATTGGCACAAAAAATCATCTAGCCCACATGTTGACGAATGTGGTAGCGGTGGCCAAGTTTGAGAATTGTTCAAACGTGATAAATGTTCTACATTTTTAGGCCCTTTGGGGTTATTTAATGGTAAAGTTCCTTAATTATTGAACAGATGTTTGGGGTTGCGGTATTCGTTCGCCAAGGTTGAGATTTGTGATTTTAGGCTCAGAATCAGTATCTACAGTAACTTTACTGCAGCAATATAGTGCATCGCTGCAGCGATGGGGTTTCACCGGCTGCTCATTTCTCCATAGATTTATGGCATGGGATGCTTTGGGAGGGGCAACCATAGATGGGGTGTCATTGCAGCTACGCTCTCTGGATTCATAAAAATACCTATTTTAATTGGGGGCATTTGGGGGCTTTTATGATCTATAAAAAAAATTGGGGGGTTTTAAACCCTAAGTTTTAGAACTGTCATTAAGGTGATTGAATGCTTTTGACTATCGTACACACTAAGAGGATTTGTGACCTTAAGTGAGTTGTAACCCTTATTGATTTAATTAAAGAAAGGAAGCCATCATTTGCGGATGTAGACATACTAGTGAACCACATACATCTTGTTTTGTGCTTGTTGGTATTTGTTTTTCTCTCATTTCTTCGTTGCTTTGCATTTAGTTTCTATTATCTTGTTATCTCCTTGGGTTGTACCCATATTGGATATTGAGCATGCATGAATCACTCCATTTTAGTGAGTATCCACACAACATATACTACCATTAAGGTATTAATAATTGTCATATTGATAACCCTTGATGACACAATTATATTAAGGACTTGATCTTTCACATGTTTGTATCATGCAATAGATTAAGACAAAAAAATAAGACAGTCGATTGAACCAGTAACACAAAAAATCCATGTCATATTCATTGATCATGTTCATCAACTACCTCTTAGATAATTGTTACACTTCAACGATGGCTTCGAGGAGTTCCTTGTCGTACCAATTGACATTTTCCATTCATAAATCATATAGTTAATGTTACCCAACATACCTAAAAAGCTTATGGATTCCCCAGTAACTTGTAAGCAATGGATGTCATTGAGTGTACGTGTCCTCTAGTAATCCAAGAATATCTAGAAAACAAAGCATTGTAGAAGCATATGAGGCTATCAATATACTATTTTCCATTTGGACATACTTGTCTATTATATCAACTTTGTAACTGTACGCTAGGATCAAAAGATGGACAATTATTTCAGTATTCTAAATAGATCCCACCTCCAACTTCAACTTAGAAGGAGATTGTCTTAGCGTGACCTGTAGTTTACGTAATGGGACAAAGACTGGTTCGCTTGTGGAAATAGCCTTAAAGTTGTCAAAAGACGAATTTAAAATGGACATGATATTTCCTTTTATTTTATTAAATGACTAGGCAATTTCCCAACCCATGTTTTGTTTCAAAATTCCAAATATAACGTGTTCTTGTACATGGTTTGATCAAACTCTATGTTTTATTGGAAACTTCCCTAAATAATGATGCAACTCCCATTTTAAGTTAATCCCACCTCCTAAATGCGCATTTATCTTTATAATGATGTAGTTATCAAACGAAAAAAAATATCCATCATAATCCAACTAAATTGTTCATGCTTCATGATAAATTGGATATTTGAGAGGTTAGGAGTGGAGGGGGTAGGGAATAGTCAAGTTAACTGCGAAAAAAATTATTTTAATTCAATTGTGTCTTTATCCCTCATCACTTTTAATGAATCATTAACCTTGATGTCAAGGATGACCCTAAAGCTCCGCATCTTTGAATATAAGAATAATGGAATGTTAAAATGATACCATGACCACTAAGATTATCTTTCTCGTTTTATCATTAAATAATTAATCTACATTATCTTAAGATGAGGAGTATTTTTCTTAATATTTAAAGAAGAAAATTTTGATTTTTGGGAGGAGAGGGTGTGATTGGTGAGGTTTTGAGTGAATTTATCCAAAAATGGTCATTGTGTATCATTTAGACTCACGGTACTTCAAATATTACGTCACACTCCCAATGTGGTTGAAGTGTCATGGGGGTATATGGATATGCATACCCTTATGTCCACAGAGAACTTATATTTTTTTCATATATAAAATGAAAAAAAAAAAAAATTAGTATGTGTGGCAATTCAAAATGGAGTGCATTAAGATAGTATTACATATATGAGAGTTTGTTACAATATAAAAACTAGATAAGTCATATTTTTTTCCTTTTGACCGTAAGGAAGTCCTAGAGGTCATGAGAGGGACCATGTCCTTATCTCCACTTCTAACAAGAGTCATTGTTATGCAAGGAGTACGTCTTTAAATGAATTATATATTGTCCAAATTCAATCCCATTTAATTTAGTTTTAATATTAATTTGCGAGTCAATAATTATCCTTATTCGAACTAAAGGGTTCACAATTTTGTATATTTAAATTTTAAGGTCCATTCTAATTTTTTTATTTAAACTTTTTGGATTAATTTTTTATTTGCAATATTTTTTTTGTAAATACTTATTACAAAATGGGGATATAGACACCAAAGTCAATAAATTAAAGACCTTGGTCCTCGCACTAAATACTTGAAGAACTAATGGACCTTAAAATATAACAATCGTTCAATTTATTTGTTAAATATGAGTTGAAGTTTGGAAATTTAGCATAGTTTTAATTCATTTATATACTTATTATATTATTAATGGTTCGATTATGAATTGAACTAATTTGATCCACTAACAACTTGACATGATTTAATATATTACGTGAACAATAAATTAAATAAAATATTTAATGTGTTTCATATAAAACTTTATTCATATTTGTAAGTCACATTTATTACGCATATAACTAAATATTATGTAACTAACAACTTCTTAATAATAACTTTATTTCAACCATTCTAATAATTATTGTTATATATATTATGTATAATATATCTTAGTCTTCATAATATAATTGTATGATAATCAATCCAATATAAGTTGTAACAAATTCGAATTTTAATTAGAGTTTTCATCTCTCAGTCGTTATATTATTCGAATCCAAAGATTAAATAATTTTCATAATTAAAGAATTACAATACACATTAATTTGCTCACACCACCAATTGACAGATCTAATAAAAAAGATCCTTAAACAAGTTTGTTGACCCAAAAATTATCCCAATGGGAGAATATATTTGTTTTTCTACAGATTAATGAAAAATTAATGGCTAATGTAAATGAATATAGACAGTTAATCAAGCAACAATAAGAATAATAGAGAGAGTTAAGAGACTTTATAAACCAAATTTTTTACATGGTTTGGCCTTGGCTACATCCATGTCTAGACATCACTTAAGAACATCACTATCTTCCTCTAACTAAGGTGAAACCATAACCTCACAAGCATATCAAACACTTTGAAACCACGACCAACAAAAGTCATTTCCTTGCCCAATCAGGCACTATCAAGCTCAAGTGTCCATCATTGAATTCTTTCGTAAAGGCACTACCGACTTTGAATATACAATAAAAATAAACCGCAAAGTAAAATAAAAAGATGTATCATGATGACTTTATTATGCTAAGTAAATCTTTTGAATCAATGATAACTTTTATCTCTAGAAGTGTAATGTTATTCTCTTTGTTGAAAATAATTGATTAGGGTTTAATGAGAGATTTTTCATTTCTTTATCTTTTCAAATTTTATTGAATCTTTGACAAAAGTGTTGCAATGGAGCTTTGATTTTCTTAATATATTTTGTAAATTCTTATGTGTTGTTAAAAATAATGTTTCGTCATATATTTATAGTGTGGGAAAGCAAACTAACTGTAATAAGTTGGTAGGGAAAAGTTATTTTATTCAATTTAGAAAAATTAGTTGTTATAGTTTCATTTGCGCTGTTAAGTTGAATTTAAATAAAGAGTTTTTTGGTGTTTTCCCCCACTAGCACTTTATTTTTTACTTTATCTCTCGTAATTTTCATGTATCGGGGTTTTCCCCCAAAATGACTTTTAGTAAAGAAAAAAATATCACAATAAGCTTAGCCAGGTATTTTTACGACAATTTTTATGTCACTAAAAGTCATTTGGGGGTCAAAACCTAAGTAATAAAAAAATTGAGGGACAAAGTCAATACCAAAGAATTAATGGGAGCTACACCCCAAATAACCCTTAAAAATATTAAGTCAACTTAAACATGTTAAGTTGACTTAACAATTTTTAGAATCGTTTTAAACTACTAATATTTTGTTTAAATTCTTAACTCTTTAAGTTGACTTAATCATGTGATTTTGATGAACTTCTTTTCAAAAGTCTTGATTTAAGTGTGTACATAGTGTTTTGAGTATTATCGTATGTTTAAGGCAGTAGAATAAACAAGTCAAGAGAAAAATATACTTTTACAATAATTTCTAAATCACTCGAAGTCTTTTTGCATCTTCTTTAACATCATTTAATGTAGATGAAGTATTTAGAACTTGAGTGATAATAACTTGTAAAAGTGGTGATCGCTTAAATAAGCTTTGATACCAATTTGACGACGGTGTGTGATACCGATTTAAATTAATTTGCAAGTTTCCAATTAAACCTTACTTAATTGGAGTCTTTTTTTAAACCAACTCCAATTCAGCCCCTAACCATGCAACTATGTGTGTGCATGTGTCAAACCATAAATAAATAAAGCATGCGACACAAATTTCAGGAAAAATCCCCGAAGGGCAAAACCTTTTATTTCTAGAACTTTGACAAGTTAACAAGACCATTGACTTACATACCATCTTTATTTCCCCCACAAGAGTAACGCACGGTGCCTTCGTCAAACCTCCAAAGAGACGGCTAGAAATAAATCAACAACGGTTCACACGCAGATATACCACAAGGACGCGCCGTCCAGACACGTTGTCTAAAATCTTCACAAGGACTCCCTCCACAATAGCACGCAGCTCTCCGATTGTAGAGTTCTCCCTACAAAGAATGAACAAAAGCAAAGTGTGTTCTTGAACACCAAAACAATTCACCAAAGCATATGGGATTTTTGTGAATTGAAAGCAAAAGGGATAAAAACCCTAAAAGAAAAAGTCAAAAAGAATTCTGCAGTTTCGCAGTTTTCTGTCTTTCAAATCACTGGGACTTTTTAATGAAAACGAAACCATTTAATGAGTTTTTATAAAAAATCGCACCTCCTCGATCGTTTGAACGAAAAATGGATCTCGCTCAAATGAAGTACACGTGTCATTTGAACGACATCGCGCGACATCTCAATGTCGCTCGAACGAGATGGGATGTCGCTTGAACGACCTGAGCGTCAAAATCGAGGAACGCTACAGGACTTAGAAAAATTACTCATTCTCAAATTTTGAAGAAAAAAGTCCTCTCCAACACTTAGAAAATATTTTGTAAAAATATACCAAAGCTCTAAGTGCAAAGTTAAGGTATTTAAAACATAACCTGACCAAAGTAAACTTTGCGGAGGCTTTTTGATGAAGAACCTTGATATATTCGGATCCATCTTGATGTATATTGCTCTTTAACTTCTTCCACGGTTGTAACGGTATACCACATAATTAATTGTGATGGACATTTAAAAAAATATGTCCTTACAAATCTCCCCCTATGCCTATGCCGGAACATACATAAAAAACATCCGAATAATCAAATACCAAATGACCTATACAAATCTACCCTCCCATGAATAAATTTGCAAGATCTCAAATTGTTCTTCAAAAAATCTTCATCAAATCTCAAAGATTTTCTCATCAGGGTGTGCAACATAATGATCTTCAATCTTTATACCTACACACATGAGATAAAGTAAAACCCTTCGTGACGCATCGAGATTTGACATGATATAAGAATAAATCAATAAATATAATCAAATATCCCCCATTATGCAAAAACTCCCCCATAACATGATAATCTTTCTCCCCTTTTTATGATGTCCCAAAATAGACAGATAAGAAGAAACAATCAAAACACGGAATGTCACGATAAAAATGCATAGCAAATATAAATCAAACTACGTGTATGCAAAGGAGTCTCTCAAACACTTTCACAAACTATTTTTTTATTTTTCAAATTTTTCGTACAAAAATAAGATACCAAAAATCACACACCATGGATTTATACTATAACAACAAAGTCATGGAAATGGAATGTATGGGTGTGAATACATTTGATAGGTAAATAAACTCAATCAATCATATGTGCACGATGAATACGCATACCCCTAACGAATGAACATCAAAAGTATCCTTAGGTGTAAAAATTATTGAATTTAGATGACATCGTCTTATGCAAATCAACAAATCAAAGTCAAAGTGATTTACACACCAATAACATCCAAAACTATTTAACGCTTTTTCAAGACTTTCAAGGATGTGCAAACCCATTTTAAATTCCATCCAAACTCCCTCGTGCATATTTTCTTTTAGAGGTAATCTAAATTTTCAAACATTGGAGAATTGGTGCAAAAACCTAATGGCCCCTTTTTGGCATGAATTTCTTTTTATTGCTTTAAGTTTTTCGGGCTCCTTTAAACCTCTTTGGACCCCGGATAATAAAATTCCTCAATTTTTTAGGTCCAATATAACGGTGTCTTAGTATTCGCAAAGGTCAAATGAACCTTTCGCAACCCTTCCCCATTTTCAAATAAATCACACAAACTCACAAAACGGTTCTTATATGCACAACGTTTTATCAAGTTTTATCGCGCTTGGTTCATTTTTAAAGACAAGATTGAAGTGAAAACACCCAACCAACATGTGATAAGACAAACACAATAATCAAAGAAATCCGTGCATGCGGGCAATAAAGGAAATTATGTGTCAAACATGTAGGAAGTAAAACTTAATTACATCTCAATGACCCCAAACATTATAAAGCACAAAGATGACATGATAAATTGTCCCAAAACACTATCAAATAGTCACAAGAAAATTGGAATGATGTTGTGACTCGGTCATCCCAAGTGTTCATCCATAAAAGGGGCAAAACAAAATACAAAACACTTTTTGGATTTTCTCAAACTTTTAAAAAATGAAATCTTTTTTGCTTTTTCAAAATTTTCAAAAGTAAAAATTGATATAAAAAGTACATGTCACAACGCTAGCAAACATAAATATAATGAAACAAAAAACTAGCGTATGACAAACATGCGAACACAATCATCTATATGATATGGAAAGAGAAGAGTCATGTGCAAGCAAATGAGAATCAACTATTCTAAAATCTAGTGTATCCAAAAGAGATTTCCTAACCCAAGTGGATGTAACGCGTCGATACGGGTTTTTGGAAACCAACAAAACTCTAGACTTCGACTTCCTAGGACATCTTCCAAGATCAAAATAAAATCTCCTAAGGTGACCTTTCCTGCCACAATGTGAACATGAGTAAACGGGAGGAATGTTACCTAAAGAGTGATCTTTTCTAACGTCCTTGGGATTGCTTGACCCTCTGAAATAAATAATGGTTTTTTCTTTAGCACTAGAAGTATGAGAACAAGATAAGCCATTACCATCACTAGCATACCTAATTGAATCGTTTAAATCCTTTTTCAGCTTCAAAATATTTGATTCAAGCAACAAATTAGACTCTTCCAAAGACAGGTATTTCTTTTTCAAAATTTCAATTAAACTTAATAGTTTATCGTGCTCACCCTCAATTACAACAAATTTATCCCTAAGAGTCTTTTCACGTGCCGTAAAATCGTCGATTAATTTTTTATCCTCGATGGTAAAAATGGGAACCCTAGAATTTTTTAAGTCCTCCAATTCCTTTTCTAAAGATAGGACTCTCTCAACACTCTCCTTTTTGGACAATTTTAAATCATTAAATTCATGGTCCAAAGAAACAAATTTTTCACGATAAAAATCTCTTTGATTTTGAACCGTTTGCAAAAGATCCATTGTGGATTTAAAACCAGAATTTTCTTTTTCCAAAAAATCAATTATTTTAGCAAACGTCAAATTCAATTGATTTATATCATCAAAACTCTGACTCATGTCATCAAAGGGGGGAATCCGATTACATAAGTGCTACAACGGAAAAATTGCGATTTTTCACAAAACTGATTTTTCAAAAAAATCAATATCACTCAAATTTTGCGAAAAATAGGAATACGCGATAAATTAGCACAACCTGCTCTGATACCAATTTGTAAAAGTGGTGATCGCTTAAATAAGCTCTGATACCAATTTGACGACGATGTGTGATACTGATTTAAATTAATTCGCAAGTTTCCAATTAAACCTTACTTAATTAGAGTCTAATTTTAAATCAAATTAATTCAGCCCCTAAACATGCAACTACGTGTGTACGTGTGTCAAACCCTAAATAAATAAAGCATGTAACACAAATTTCAGGAAAAATCCCCGAAGGGCAAAACCTTTAATTTCTATAACTTTTACAAGTTTACAAGACCATTGACTTACATACCATCTTGATTTTGCCCACAAGAGTAATGCACGGTGCCTTCGTCAAACCTCCAAAGAGACGGCTAAAAATAAATCAACAGTGGTTCACACGCAGATATACCACAAGGACACACAGTCCAGACACGTAGTCTAAAATCTTCATAATGACTCCCTCCATAATAGCACGCAGCTCTTAGGTTGTAGAGTTCTCGCTGTGACTTCTTAATGAAAACGAAACCATTTAATGAGTAGAAAATCATGCCGCCTCGGTCGTTTGAACGAAAAATGGATCTCGCTCAAACAAATTACACGTGTCGTTTGAACAACATCACGCTACATCTCAATGTCGCTCGAATGAGATGGGATCTCACTTGAACGACCTGAGCGTTAAAATCAAGGAACGCTACAGGACTTAGAAAAATTACTCATTCTCAAATTTTGATGAAAAAAGTCCGCTCCAACACTTAGAAAATATTTTGTAAAAATATCCCAAAGCTCTAAGTGCAAAGTTAAGGTATTTAAAATATAACCTTACCAAAGTAAACTTTGCGGAGGCTTTTTGATGAAGAAACTTGATATATTCAGATCCGTCTTGATGTAGATTGCTCTTGAACTTCTTCGACGGTTGTAACGGTATGCGACATAATTAACTGTGGCGGACATTTATAAAAATATGTCCTTACATAACTTCATTTTATTGAAATGTTTTTTGACACCTTCTTTTGAATTTGAACATGAAAATTTTTAGATTTAAAACTCGAGTAATGAGAAATTTTCCTTGTTGTCATCTTGCTTGAAATTTTATTTGAATAACTTTGGTTATGGGAGTGAAATTGACTTTCCTTGCAATGAACCTCATCATATTTTAAGAATAAATGTACGGGGAACATTTTAGAAATTGCCCCCAGTATCTAGGTTACATACTTGGTGGCATATCCCATTACTCTACATCATGTCATCACGATCATCACTACGTATCAAAGATCTGAATATCCAACATCTCTAATGTGCATCTTCTACGCGCACAACTACATCTTCAATGTGCATCATGTTTATCTTCATCATGCACCACTACTCCACCTAATGATGGTATAATTTATATTTGGAGTTTAAAATTAATTTTTAACTATATTGGGAGTTCTTTTTATTTTATTTTATTTAAAAACGAGGCATTTTTTTACTTAAAAACATTTTAGATTTTCGCCACATTCGTTCAAAGGTCGTTTAAAGCACATTCAAATGAGATAGGCTTGTTATTCAAACAAAACCTATTTTTGTTCTAATGAAGAGCTGATCTCGTTTGAACATGGCGTCGCCTCGATTTTTGTGTTTTCCTATAAATACCTGTTTCGTGCAAGGTTTTTACAAGACTTTTACTAATTCATTTTTTGTAGACCTGCTGCATAAAGTCTCACGTTTTAAAAGAAAATACATATTTTTATTCACACACATCACCTCCCATACATAGTTGTGAATCCACTTTGAGACCCTCATGTAATTTCATACTAGAATTACATCTTGTGGAGAAGGCATCTCCACTTCCCTTCTTGTGATTCTTGCAGGGATCATTGTTGAAGGATTTGTGATTCTTGTGAGGATGATTGTCGAAGGAAGACAAAGGTTACCTGCGGGAAATTCGTTAAAAAGATGTTGTTCCTTTATAGAATTTGTAAGTAGCTATTTGTAAATTTTGTAAAGTGAATACGAAAATGTCTTGCCCAAAGGGTATTTTTCCTGAAAACTTTCTTTTGTGCTTTTAATGCGTGTTTACTGTTTTATGCAATAATCACATAGTTGCTTGTTCTAGCATAAAAAAAAATTAAAAATGGTGTTAGTTGTCACCTAAATTTAATAAGTTAACTCCATTAGATAATTGTGCACTCTTCAATAACTAATGAACTCATAAAAATTAGAGTTAATATAAGGAAGTTTATAATTTATCCATGGGATTACTTCCATAAAAATATGTTAACTTTTTCTCTTGAATACTCTTAAATTCACAATATCTCCATTTTTATGATAACAATTCAATTGATATTGTTTGGAAAATAGTTTTAAAGTATGATATATTTCTACACCTTTCTTTTATATATCCTCCATTGTCATCATTAAAGGAGGTTAGGGAGCACCAATGGATATATTTTCTTTCCTTACTTATAGAATAATTTTTGAAAGTCGACATATTATTTCCTAGTATTTTAGGAAATTTGTGATAAAATAAATCTCCCCCTTTCAAATACAAATGAAGGGTACGGATCAATAAATGTGAATGTCTCACAGAAGGAGGGTATAATAACCATGTGGCATGTAAAATGTTCATGAATGGAATTCTTGTATAATACTTGCAAAACATAAGTGGTGGATGATAAGAATAACAGTGAATATAGAACAGTATAATATCGAAAGATGAAATATTTTCACTAAGATGAGAGATATAATGCAACAAAAAAAGACTCTTACATCATCCACCCTAAAGTATAATTAAAAGCAATCAGAATTAAAATGAAAAGGATAGACATAGTAAAAGTAAAACCATTAATACATTTGGTTTTAATTAGCGGGAGATTTTCCCTTATTTTGAGGGGTGACATTTTCCATTGGAATATCACAAATAGGACTGGATTATTGAAGAAGATCATGTGTTGTGTAAATCAAGGATGTGAGATCAGTTTGTTATTAAGACCACATGGTATAATTACCATTGATGTTTAGAATATTTTTCGAAGAGACATGTGGTGGAGGCCCATATTGTATAGACTTAATACATAAGGAAAAAATATAGAGTCTGTGATCTTCTTACAATGAAAAAAATTGAAAAATACACACTCTGAATGTTGTAAGGAACACACATAAGTTGGTGTGGATGAGGTGGTTCATTTTGTAAGATATATTCCATAGGAATGTTAAATATACCATTTTAGTGTAAGATATTTTTACAACTCGGGCTCTGACCCGTCTCCTGCTATTCTCTTTTTCTATATATATGTATTATATCCGATGCCCAGCCACAGGGTTACCAGACTTAGATGCTTGGCTTGTTTAACGAGTTGCGACGGTTGTGGGAGTTGTAGGTCCTTGCATTTAGATGCCTCTATTATTTCTTTCACCTTTATTCAGACATTTCATTTAGGGCATGTGTCGCCAATTCTCAGTCATTTTACCAGAGAGATTGTATTAAGTTTACTTTAGTAGTTCATTTCAGTTGCTTTTGAGTATTTTATGGTTTATTGACATGAGACCTTAAACTAGAATGTTTTATCCAATCTTATTTATTTCAGCAGTTGATTTATAACCAGTATTTATTATATTCCTATGAATGGTAGATAGTTGATGTTTTAATACTTA
Source organism: Sambucus nigra (assembly GCA_949130495.1). Classification (NCBI taxonomy): domain Eukaryota; kingdom Viridiplantae; phylum Streptophyta; class Magnoliopsida; order Dipsacales; family Adoxaceae; genus Sambucus; species Sambucus nigra. Next base: position 233,942,971 of record OX422212.1, read on the forward strand.
GAAATTATTAATGTATTCTTTGGGTATAACTTAAAATGGAAAATGTTTCGACGCTAGCTTAATTATTTTTAGGTAATTATTAATGTTAAATATATTTCGACAGTGATGCTAAGAATAAACCAACCGAACACGTTGCTTTAAATTGAATAAAGGACTGATCACTCGGTATTTAATTGGGCGGGGTCTCACAGGTGGTATCAGAGCATCATGTTCTAGAGTTTTTTAGGATCTGTACGGCTTATTCTGCTTTCTGCTTAGCGTCCTTTGATATAAAGCCCTATCTTTAGGACTGTTGTACTCTTATTTATGCGATTACGTCTTCAGATATTTGAGATTTAATAATAATTATGGACTAATAAAATTATTTCTCGTCTCAGATGCCTCCTCGATGTGCACCACGAGACAGACAGACCCAACAAGAAAAGCCAGCAGCTCAAGCTCAGGGAACAATGAACACAGCTGAGGTTGCCGACATAGTTGCTTAGACGGTGAATGCATCTTTAGTGGTGGTGTAGTAGGCCCCACCCCAGGTTCAAGCTGTGGCACCAGTTCCAGTTCAGTTTCTCGATGCATGGGAGAGAGTTAGGTATGCCTTTCAAAAGGAACATCCCCCAGAGTTCTCGGGCAGTTCTGACGTTGTTATCACGAACCAATGGAAGAAATACATCCAGAGGCATCTTTGCATGTATGAGTGCACAGATATTCAGAGACAATTACTGTCTACCTTCAAGCTAGTTGGGGCAGCCTTACAGTGGTGAAAGTCCACTACCACTTTAGAGGAGAGGGACAGTATGAAGATTCAGAGTTTTGGGGTGCGATTCGATCGTAAGTATTTTCCTTCCTCCATTCAGACCGAGATGAGGCGAAAATTACTGGACCTCACTCAGGAGGGGAAGACAGTAGCATAATATGAGGAGGAATTCACCAGACTGGTTAATTTGGTACCTAGTGAGGTGCCTACTGAAGAGAAAAAAATACAGATGTTCATAAATGGCCTAACATAGAGTATCCATCATTAGCTTCTGGGAAATCTGTCTTTGAAGTCCTATACAGACGTACTTAATGTTGCATTGCTACATTGTCAGGACCACCGTTTCCATGCCAAGGGGAACAAAAGAGGAGGTGAGCCTAGCCAAATGAGGAAGACATGTGGGGATAGTGCCAGTGGGGCACCAGGAGCTCGGCAGCAACAATGGCAGGGTGAGTAGGGTTCCCAACAGGGTGATTCCACTAAGAGGTTTAGAGAGGGTGGATTGAGGCATGGTCAAAGAGGCTACATGCAGGGACATCAGGGATAGTAGGGCCAACAGGAGGGCCACCAGGGCCAAGGTAGAGGTGGCAACGACCAGTAGGGCCGAGGCCAGTAGAGGCAGAGGGGAGTTAACTTTAGCAGCACATGTTTTTCTTTTGGCAAGACTGGCCATAGGAAATAAGATTGCCTTGATAAGGGCAAGTATCTCCAGTAGTAGCGTACTTAGCAGGAGCCCTAGAGACCCATTTTTCCCTCTGCCCTAACCTTAGAAGCACCATTTCCAGCTTTCTCCGCACCCCTGATTCAGTGGGGACAGTTACAGTATGGACGTGTTTATAACGTCCACCAGGCAGCTGCTCCACAGGCACCACCCACAGTTGAGGGTACGTTTCCTATCCATGGTACTATGGGGCACATTTTATTTGACACTGGGGCATTACACTCCTTCATAGCCACAAGGTTGTTAGGCATGACAGAGAGTATAGTCACATGTGTAGACTCACCGTTGGGTAGTGGGTCATTGATTTTCTTTATATGTCGGGGAGTAGGTATAGAGATTGGGAGTTTGGTTTTGCTGGCAGATATGCTAGTATTATATATGTCTGAGTATGACGCCATTATTAGCATGGATTGGCTAGTCACTTATAGGTCCATGATTGATTATTTTAGTAGGAGTATTATGTTCGCCATTCCGGGCCAAGATATGTTCATAGTGGCGGTGTCTCACCCCGAGGTATGGTTTTTCACCCATTTGTATTACATAGAGGAGGAGACCTCTAAGTAGATAGTAATTCCCCTTGACTCGATCCCTATAGTTCGCGAGTTTTTTGATGTGTTCCAGGATATACCGGGACTACCGCCTAGCCGAGAGATAGATTTCGTTATAGATTTGATGCCGAGCACTCAGTTGATAGCCTGTGCACCCTACCGTATGGCTCCAGCTAAGATGAGGGAGTTACAGAACCAGATAGAGCAGTTTTTGGGATAGGGTTTCATCCGTAGGAGTACCTCACCCTGGGGTGCTCCAGTTATATTTGTGAAGAAGAGGGACGGATCGATACGACTTTGTGTTGATTATCGGGAGCTTAATAAAGTCACGATACGAAATAAATATCCATTGCCTCAGATAAATGACTTATTTGACCAGCTGAGGGGAGCAACCTACTTCTCAAAGATAGACTTTAGATTCGGGTTTCATCATCTATGAATTAGGGAGCAGGATGTGTCGAAGACTACTTTCTTGATTAGATATGGGTCTTATGAGTTCCGGGTGATGGCGTTTGGGCTGACCAATGCTCTAGCTGTATTCATGGACTTGATGAACAGGGTGTTTAGGGAGTTCTTAGATTAGTTTGTCATTGTCTTCATAGATGATATGCTGATTTACTCCTAGACTGGGGAGGATCATGCCGAGCACCTAAGACATGTTCATCAAACTCTACGAGAGCATCAATTGTATGTATGAGAAGTACAAATTCTGGTTACGAGAGGTGCAGTTTTTGTGGCACATTGTGTCAAAGTTGGGGATATCAATGGACCTGTGCAAAGTATCAATAGTGAGGGAGTGGGGATAGCCCACGACACCGATGGAGGTGTGTAGATTCTTAGGGTTAGCTAGGTATTACAGACGGTTCATCTGAGGGTTTTTGAAGATTGTGGGCCCATTAATAAATTTGATTGGTAAGGGGGTGCCATTCATATGGAATGATGCTTGTTAGTTGGCTTTCGATGAGCTAAAGGATAAGTTGCTTCGGCACCAGTTCTTCTTTACCCCGGCCAGGAGTGGAGAATCTGGTGTACACTAACGCTTCCCTACAGGGACTCTGGTGGAGTACTTCAGCGGGAGGATCGGGCTATAGCTTATGCCTCCCGTCAGCTCAAGCCTCACGAGAGGAATTACCCCACCCATGACTTGGAGTAAGAAACAGTTGTGTTTGCCCTGCAGATTTGGAGACACTACTTGTTAGGGGAGAAATTTTTCCTGTTCACAGACCACAAGTCACTACAATACTTGTTCACTCAGCGGGAGTTGAACATGCATCAGCACAGGTGGATGGAGTTTGTGAAAGATTACCAGTTCGAGATACAGTACCACCGAGGAAGGCTAACGTAGTTGCTGATGCGTTGAGCCATAGGCTAGTAGATGAGGTGGCGGAAGTGTGGAAGGCAAAATGGAATGAGTTGGGATATCAAGATACGGTGACCCGATCCTTTATGTCCGTCATGATAGTCACTCCAGAGATTGTCACGAGAGTGATCCAAGCTTAAGTTGTCGATTCGTTCTGCCAGGATCAGATTGTACGACTTCTAGCTGAGGATGCAGAGTCCTATTCAGTGAGTTCATATGGGGGTTTGCGATTTAATGGGAGATTAGTGGTCCCGGAGGGGGGAGGACTATCGTCATGCAATGATGATAGAGTCGCATAGATCTCGATTTGCGGTACATCCCAGAGGGGATAAGATGTACCAGGATATGAGGAGACGGCACTAGTGGAGTGGGATAAATAAGGACATTGTGGAGTTTGTGTCCAAGTGTGCCACCTGTCAGTTGGTAAAGGTAGACCATTAGAAACCATCAGGGTTACTTCACCCGCTAGAGATCCCTATGTGGAAATGGGAGAGAATTTCTATGGATTTCATCACTGGGTTGCCTACATCACAGATGGGGCATGATTATATATGGGTAATGATGGAACAATTTACCAAGGTATCTCATTTTTTATCGGTGTGGACAAACTACACTATGGGACAATATGCCAAATTATTTATTACTGAGATAGTGAGGTTGCATGGGGTGACCCTGTATATCGTGTCCAACAGAGATGAGATTTTTGTATCACACTTCTGGGAGAGCTTCCAGGAGGCTATGGGTATCGAGCTGTGATTGAGTACGACTTATCACCCACATAAAAATAGGCAGACTGAGCATACTAATCAGAAGGTGGAGTATATGTTGCACATGTGTCCTTGACTTTGGAGAGGTTAGGAGCAGTACCTTCCACTGGTGGAGTTCGCGTACAAAAACTCCTATCAGTTTACGATCGGCATGGCCCCATTTGAGTCATTGTATTGAAGACCTTATCATTCTCCTCCTTGTTGGCTAGAGGTGGGGGACAACAAGATACCCGGTCCAGAGGTGATTCATGACACATCTTCCAGGATTGAGATAATCAGGAGCCGTATTCGGTAACCCAAGACAGGTAAAAAATCTATGCCAATGTCAAATGGTTCTTTAGGGAATTTAGTGTGGGGGATTGGCTGTTGCTACGAGTAACTCCTATGAACGAAGGAATGAGGTTTGGGAAGAAGGGTAAATTGGCTCCGAGATACGTTAGACCATTTCCCATTATCGAGAAGATCGGACCGATGCCATACAGACTTGGGTTACCGGAGCACTTTCACTGTATTCATGATGTGTTCCACATTTCGTCATTGATGATGTATCTTCGAGATGAGTTGGATCACACTCACATTGCCATAGAGGAGATAGACTTGTAGCCTGACAATTCTTATGAGGAGAGACTTGTGTCTATCTTAGACCATAGCGAGAGGATATTGAGGTCAAAGTTAGTTCCACTTGTGCGGGTTCAGTGGGAGTATTATACTATAGAGGAGTGTACTTGGGAGCGAGAGGAGGATATACGCGAGAAATATCCAGACTTATTCATACAAGGTATGCTTTACTTATCGAATTTTAGGACGAAATTCCATTATTATGGGGGAAGCATGTAACACCCCGTATTTTTATGATATTAAATAATTATGGGATTAATTATTATAGTTGGATTAATTACATTAAAATATGATAAATTAATTGTTAATTAATCCGGATTAAAATAAATATTAACTAGCGTGCCAAGTGTTAATACTTATTGTTGAGAATTATTGAATATTACTGTGTGAATGCGTAATATGGAATTATGAATTTTTATAAATTTTTAGAGTGGAAATTACGACAGTTGGGTATATTAAGTCAGGACGTGCGTGTGAGTCATGTCGGGACTAATTTAATGGACTAAAGAAATAAATTATTTTTAAGTACCTCGTATGGTCATTTCAAGTGTGCCATTGAGTCCGAAAAGGTCGAGATAGTCAGAAAACTCTACCCGGGTATTTTACTTAAACTACGGAATATTTTTATGCCTAACCGGTACCCCGTAGGGGTATTTTTATCTTTTGGATTTGGGGGAAATTAATATAGACAAAAATTAGATAATTAAAGATGACTGTACATGGGTGAGAGGGAGTCTGTCAGTTTCTAAATGTAAGAGAGAGAGAGAGAGAGAGAGAGAGAGAGAGAGAGAGAACCACCAAGGAAGAAGGAAAGTCCATAGGTATTCTTGGTGCAAAACTTAAGAACTCACACCAAAAATCCCACCAAAGCGTAGATCGGAAGACGAGGAACAAATCTATACCAATTTCATCATCGGATCAGACCTTCATAATCGAGGCAAGTGTTTATTACTTACTTCTTATTAGCAATAATTCTGCTCGTGTTAGCATAGGAATCAAACATATGATTTAGAATTGAATTGGGTGAATTTAGAGAATTTAAATCATAGATTAAGAGTTATTTGGATGAAGAATTGAACCCCTATGCATGTAGAATAGGAATCCCGAAATTATATGTTGTAATTGAGAAACAAATCTGGGTTTTAATGGTCCTTGAATTAAAATTTGGAATAACTAGGGCTTTAATGTTTAATTTTGGTGATTTAATTGATGTATTGTAAAGATTTATTGATTCTAAGTTTCTAAAAATCATCTAAACATATTAGGATATCAATTTGGTTTGTTATTTTGGTGTTTGGGACTTAGCAGTAGATGTTTTAGAGTTCTTAATGGTGGAAAAACGTAGCAGGTGCAGATTGGGGACGAAACTGCTCAATCTCGTTCAAACGAGATTGAGCCTGGTTTGAACGAGAACCCATGTTGCGCGATATATCATTCTAACGACATGCTATCTCGTTCAAACGATATACCTTCTGGTTCAAACGACAAGTTCAAAAATCTAGGATTTTCTTTTTTTGACCCAAATCAAGTTACACAGTTAGTTTGAGTGAGGAAAACTGTTGTTTGATGAATTTAGCACAGTGAAGAATTTTGGGGAAGTATTTGGGAAATAATGCTTTAAATATTGGAATGGTAAGTTAAACATGGAAATTTCTAGAGAGAGTAATAGAAATAATTATATTATAAGTAGTAATGAGAAAATACTACGGATGGAAAATATATGTACGGGTTGGGTGAATACCTACTGATTTTAATAGTATGTGAGAGTACTATATGTTTATTATTATGTGTATAGCATACCTATGCTACTTGCATCAGGAGGAGGTTTTTACGTAGTGGACAGTCTTATCATGTGTTGCCCATTGGGGGGATATTTGACTTGTACCCAGAGCATATGAACTTGGCTACATATTATCTGAGATGTAGGATAGTTTCGATGGTTGAATGTGAGTGTAGGTATGTTCGTGACCCATTTGGCTGGGGATTATGTTCGCCTCCAATATTTGTGATTTGAATTTTATGGTTCATGAGAGATTGAACAAACAGTCCTTCATGGAGTGAGTGATGCACCAAGACATGATAGCAGAGTATGCATTGCGCTAAGTGGTCTTAACCTAAGGGTCCAGGATTAGTATATATATGTATAGGGATGATGTGACTATATATATATATATATATATGTGTGTGTGTGTGTGTGTGTGTGTGTGAATAATTCTACTATGTGAAACTAGTAGATATGGTAATGTTGATAAATAAAATAGTCTTAGTTGGGTAAAAGATTAATTAGTAGAATGGGGAATATGAAATGTAGTTATCTAGGATAAACTATTTTAATAACGTATTATATGGGCGATACAGGATACTTTTACGAGATATAACTAGAAGTATAAGTCTATGACCTAGTTGGGAGTGTTATAGATAACTAGGTTGGTGTAGATGTACATTGGGCGTGCACAATTGTGGAGAGGTGAGAATCTCAGGTGAGAGTTCGAAACTATCATGCACACAGTACTTGCTTTATTGCAGTTTTAAATACTTGCTAAAATAAAAAAATTTACAACTCGGGCTCTGACCCATCTCCTACTATTCTTCTCTCTTTTGCTATATATATGTGCATAATATCAGGTGCTCAGCCACACGGTTACCAGACTTAGACGCTTGGATTGTGTAATGAACAGCAGGGGTTGTGGGAGTTGCAGGTCCTTGCATTTATATGCCTCTATCATTTTTTTCAGTTCTATTTAGATATTTCATTTAGGGCATGAGTCTCCCATTCTCAGTCATTTTATCAGAGATATTATACTCAGTTTACTTAGTAGTTCATTTCAGTTGCTTTTTAATATTTTATGGTTTATTGGCTTGAGACTTTAAAGTTGAATGTTTTATCCAGTTTTATTTATTTTAGCAGTTGAGTTATATCCAGTATTTATTATATTCCTGTGAATGGTAAATAGTTGATGTTTTAATACTTAGAAATTATTAATGTATTCTGGGGGTATAACTTAAAATGGAAAATGTTTCAACACTAGCTTCATTATTTTTAGGTGATTATTAATGTTAAATGTATTTCGACAGTGATGCTAAAAATGAACCAACCGAACACTTCGTTTTAAATTGAATAAAGGACTAATCACCCGGTATTTAATTGTGCAAGGTGTCACAGTCATCGCACCCCCGATGCTTATGGGGTTAAATTTTTTTATTATTTTTTTGAGTCGTATATTGGAATTATATAGTGTCATTTTGCATTTTAAGTATTTTCTTGTTTTATTTGTCGCACTTATTATTTTTTCTTCTTTAGATTTTAGTTCTTTTGATTGAGGACGATGAAAAAGTCTAAGTTAGGGGGGGTGAAAACTGTGTCATTTAAAAACTTCACAAATTTTTAAAATGCCCCCCCAAAAATTAAAATTTTAAAAAAAAATTGCGCATCAAACCCGCCGAACAGGTTGTGGGGTACATGCAAACCGGTTCCACCCCGAATCGGTTTGGCTTGGGGTTCGGGTACATTTTCTAGTTTGACTCTCTTTTCTTCTTCGATTTCTTTCTCAACTTCAAATGTCCATAACTTCTTCACTGTAACTCGGATTGGGGCACTGTTTTTTCCAGTGTTCTTGTAATTTCAAGATCTTAAACTTTTTAGTTTTCCCCACCTCCATAATAAGGCTAAAAATTATGAAAATGCACTTCAACTACCTTTTTCTTGGTTTCTTTCACTGTTTCGAGTTCTCTTTCGAACTGACTTGCATGATATACCTATAAAACACATAAGAGATATACAAAACAAGAAATACTTGCCAAGAAGGGTTAGTAGAATGATTATGAGATAAAACCAAGTCAATTTCAATCCACGGGATAATAAAAATATCGAAATTAAGGGGATAAATGTGAAGAGTTTATGCCTAATTAAATTCTCCTAACTTAGAACTTTGTGCATTCCGAGCAATGTAGAAGAATGAGAGTGTGAGTTAAGGACCTTTGAAAAACTTTATTGGGATAGAATAACTTTTTTGCGGGAAAGTAATTGCATTTAGCATATACAACAAGCCTTTAAACCCCTAGGTTGCCCTAGTAGGACGAGTGGTGTCTTGTGAGGGTTTGTAGTGAATATACCCACAAAATTCGATCTCGACTCAAAGAAAAATCAAAATACTTAAAAATTTTACAATTCAAAATCCCCAAAAATGGTCACCGCAAATTCATATTCACAAGTCTCAATTTGTTGTGTGTGTATGTGTGAAGCCAAAAATTTAACCACTAATTTCCACCGATTGATCATTACGTTACTTTTCGAAAATTCATTTTGATTTAATTTCTCACAGAAGAACTCACAAACGAATCACTCATAATGTGGATTATTTCTCTTGGTATGCATGATATATAAGATTAAATATAATGGAACACAAATTCACGCACACAAATTTGAAAGACAAAATTATTTATGGCTAAAATATCTCATCTTCAGAATACGGTCATTGAAAAACGGGAAACATCATCTCTTATTCACACCAATTAATCTCTCTTATTATCTTTTCGTGTTTTAGCTCTCCAAGCGATAATTAATTTCAAAATTCGAACTCGGTTAGGAATTTTTCGAGCTTTAGGGTGTATTGGGTAAAATTGAAAATGGTTGAAAAATTCGGAGTTGGAAAATTTTCTTAGGACGTTCGTTAGTGCTTTTTCAGTCTTTTGCTCATTTTTCTGTTCTTTATTTTTTTCATTTTTTTCTATTTTTCACATTTTTCTTTTCTTGCTATTTTTGTTGAGCATTTTTCTTTTATTCCCCTTTTTACGCACTTTTCGGACGTAATTGAAGAGTGTTCAAATTTCACAATTCCAGGATAAATGGTTTTTTGGGTTGCAAACGAAAAGGGAAATTTTTTATTTGGCTCAAATTGGGCTAGCAAAAGGAATTTTGTTTTTAGTATTTTTTGGTAAACAAATGATTGCCTAACTTCATTTATCCGAATTACTCATTATTCTACCATATGCGTCTTGAGATTAATTTAGTTTAGAGATATTTTAGCTCGTGCTTAAGACAACATCTCACACATTTCTCGTCTGATCAAAACAAATGAATTGAGATCCTCAAAAATTTATTTTAAAGGCAAAATTGAAGTAAAGAACCATCATTAATTAAAAAATTTGGGAGGATTATGGGGGGTTTAGATATAGCGGGGGATATAGATAAAGCGGGGTACAAGACACAATTGATTTCAAGAAAATTAAAATCACCTCCCCAAGGTTTTTCATTTGAAACGGGAGGTAGAGCACGTGTAAATGAATAACCCATAAGATAAAGTATCTCAAAATAATATTCCCGTTCAAGAATCAGGTCAAAGGCCTCAAGACTTTCATCGGATTCTTGTTATAGATTTAATGGTTTGATAATAGTGGTGAAATAAGGAAAAAAAGTACCTTCTACATCAAATAGGATTTGAAATATTGATAAGCGGTTGAAATTCGAAAATGCTTGGATCGCTCTCAAATATTCTTCTTCAAAAGATGGTGGAGGTGAAAAACAAGATTCAACCTCAACCGAGATTTTGAAATAAGAAGTCATTTCATTGAGTTGGACCTTTGTTTTATTTACCGAATCATTATAAATATCGACTTCATCTTGCAATTCCTAAGAGCTTTGCTGAATTCTCTCATTTTTCAGAATTTTCATGTAATCACCCATTATTATAGGTGGTGGAGAATTTTTTTCACCCTCAATTCTGTCATTTCCAAGAATTTGGAAGGCTTCACACATAATCTTGGTAGTGTAACTTTGAGATTGGACCTTTGTTTTATTTACCTAATCATTATAGATATCGACTTCATCGTGCAATTCCCTTTCAAGAATTGTCTTGGGAGTGTAACTTTGAGAACTATTATCATAACCATTAAAGCCATCTAAAGAGTTAAAATGAGACATTTCAAAGTGGGCAACTAAAAAACGTGACAATTATCAAAATTTCAAGTTCCTCGAAACAATTTAGTACAAGTAAAAAAGAATTAAAACACAAAAATCCTGAAATACACCGCGCCCCGACAACGGCGCCAAAAACTTGACGCAGCTTAAAACATGTCTCTGACGCGTGTAGATACGGTTCAAGTGCAAATCGGTCGCTCAAGTAATAATCTGGTAAATTGGGTATTAAACATAGGGACTAAGACAATCTATCATGACGACGTACATGAAAGGTGACTAATCTCAATGATTGACTCACAGAAAAAGGAAAGAAAAAGTGATGAATTTTTGTGATAATATCTAACAACTAAAACAATTTGAATTAAACTACTATCTAACGACGCATGCAAGACTAAGAAAAAGTATGAATTTGTAACTATGAAAGAGAAATAAGGTTGGAATACAATCCCCTACCCCCTAATGAATTAACCCGATACAAAATCAGTCAAAAATTAAACAATTAATTAAGGACAAACTTTATTCCTTTCAAGCATTACACATATGAAGGAATGAACCCGCATAATATGAAATCAAGAATCCAAATAAAGTACAGGACGAGAGGATTAACATGCGCATCACACTCTTAAATACCCCAGTTACCTAGGGCAAATGAGGTTAAAGGTCCTACGATGTTTGTATTAACGATCCGACACGTTCCAACTAATTATTTAATTCAAGAACACATTTTTATAACCATGCGAATCATTTAGGGTCGGGTTGATGCATCCCAACCTATAGAAAACTAGTTGGACATGACACAATTAATAGAAATCAGGTTATCTACATTGAAAGTAATCAAAACCATGAAGAACTTATACCCAAACATATACGAAGATCTATTAATGCCACAAAATAAACAAAACATGCATTGTAAATTAATTTCAAGAACAAGGAAGAAGAAGACAAACTTTATTGAAAAAAACCTTGAGAATTAATCCATGAAAATATAATCTCTATGAAGAAATTGAAATCTATGGTTCTTGAGTCTTTCCCCCTCTAAAACTCTATGAAAAACTACTCAAAAACTAAGTCTAATGTCTTACCAGAAGGTTACATTCAGGTTTTTGCAAGAGTCCTCATCAAATCCAACTCTTAGAACCAATAAAAAAATAGTCAAATTTTGCGCATCAGACCCCCGAACCGGTTTTAGGGTACATGAGAACTGGTTCCACCCCGAGCCAGTTTGGCTTGGGATTCTGGTACATTTGCTCGTTTGACTCTCTTTTCTTCTTGGATTTCTTTATCAACTTCAAATGACCATAACTTCTTCACCGTAACTCAGAATGGGGTGTTATTTTTTTAGTGTTCTTATAATTTCAATATCTTCAACTTTCCCGTTGTCCCCACCTCCGAAATAACACTGAAAAATTATGAAAATGCTCTTCAACTCCCTTTTTCTTGGTTCCTTTCACTATTTTGAGTTCTCTTTCACACTAACTTGCATGAAATACCTGTAAAACACATAAGAGATACACAAAACAAGAACTACTTGCCAAGGAGGGTTAGTAGCATGATTATGAGATCAAACCAAGTCAATTGCAATGTACGGGATCATAAAAATACTAAAATTAAGGGGATAAATGTGAAGAATTTATGCCTAATCACCCAAGTAAGACATTTTGAAAATATTCAGCAAGCACCTAAATTGCAATGATTAAATATGCATGCCCACGTTTCATATTTAAGCTAGTGTCACACTCACTTGAGGTATATCTAACCTGTAATCTAATTTGCATGCCCAACGTCCCTACTTATCCCACCTAGCTATTCTACCCATGATAACTAGACATAAGTATTACCTTTTACAACTAACAATTCCAAGTACCTGTACCACACATACACTACGCTATCTTATGAACATCGCTCATATGGCATAATCATTCTAAGTAACATTTCTCACATGTTATCATTTAATCATATAATTAAGTTTTCTCTACTTAATTACCTTTCCATTTGGTTTTATCAGCTAGCAGTCTATTATCACACATAAGTAGATTATTCATGTGTTATATATTTCGCACACAATATATACTATAAGTGCATACTTTTCTATCATGTCTTCGTATCACATATTAAGGACGATTGGTTTGGAATGTTACCTCGACCCCAATTTTTTTTAATATATGGGTTTGGAATGTTACCTAAACCCCCATATTGATTTCATATATTGGTTCGGAATGTCACCTCGACCCCAATATTCTTTTCATGTATTGGTTCAGAATGTTACCTCGACCCCAATGTTTATTTAATATATTGGTTCAAAATGTTATCTCGACCTCAATATTGATTTCGTATATTGGTTCAGAATGTTGCCTTGACCCCAATATTCTTTTAATGTATTGGTTCGGAATATTACCTCGACCCTAATACAATCAAGTATATAATAGGTATTCACCGCACCTATAGATAATCAGTAGGTATACACACACCTAAATACCATAACTTCGTACGTAGTATATAACACTCGAATACTCCCCATACTTCGTATTGATTTGAGTATCATTCACTACTCTAAGGTCCCTAGTTACTCCTTCATTTATTTTAGAAATTAACCCTATTTCACACTACTAGTCTATATATCAAAATTACTCAAAATTACCTTAAATCATTATCTTTCACTTTAATAAATTAAACCGATTACCATGTGCCTAATTCTCATAGCACTCCACCCAAAATTAACGAGTCAAACCTTCGACCCTTAATTAGCTTAATTCCACCTCAATTAAATTTATCTAAGTGGTGTCACTCAACCACAATACTCGGAATCCCTAACTTTGTCCATATTTTCTTGTTTTGAATTTATTACTCCAAATTTCAATTATTTAGATTTACACTTTATCTAAAAATATACCTTAAGATTTCACCTCTAAAGGCCTTAAAATTATCTTCCTTTTTAAATCTTACTTAAATTAAATCCTTTGAAATAAAGAATCCCAACAGAAAACAACAAGTAGAAGACGACGGCCATCCAAAATCCTTACCGTCATTCGAACAGGACCAAGGGTCGTTCAAACGACTTTCATCGTCATTATAATGACCTCACTGGTCGTTCGAATGACCTGGTAATTCCTGCTGCCCTTTGTCTTATTGCTACGTGTTTCAACCATGGATGACCCCTTAAGCTCTCTTAATTCCATCCAGATGTCTTATTCAGTAGTACCCACAAGGCTCCTTATTCTCGCACATCCCATTTATGCACTTGGTCAATACCCATCACTGTTTCTTACCACGATTCTTGTGTCTCCCAAATTTAGTTTTCTCCAAATACTTAACCCCATAATACAATCAAACCTATATTTTTACTAGGTTTTCACATAGTAAAATATCAAACAATTGACAAGTTTCATATCATTGATTTACCCTTTAAATTCACATATCGCGTCACAATTTCTCACCATTTTTATGTAATACCCCTCCCAAAAATGGATTTACAACCACACCCATCGTGATATGACTAGCAATACCACAATTTAGATGAAAGCAAGTTTAACTACTTTCCTGATAAATTTGTAGAGTCTGATTCCTTTGTTATAGGCAAGATTTGACAAAGAACACATACATCTCTTCTTGGTTTAGCTCCCCAAAGCTCTCCCACTTGAATCATCTTTTCTCCTCTACAACTAGGGTTTTCTTATTTGAGTTTTGATTGCTACAAACTCTCTAACTTAGGTTTTATTATGTAAAACCCGAAATTAAGCTTGTTGGCTAAATTAAAATGACCCAAACACCCCCGTGTGGGTCCGGGTATGCCTAAAAATGCCCCGAGACTCAATTACTACCTCCGGGTACTCTTTTTTGACTATCTCGACCTATTCGGAATCAACCGTGCACTCAGAATTTCCATCCGAGTATCTTTACTAAAATCTTCAATATCAACCTCAAACTATGACACATAATTAAATAAAAATATCCTGAATGAATTAAATCTTGATTCATCAATTTAATTAAATCCTCTAGATGATTCAAATTCTAATTCACCAATTTAAATAAATTCTCTATCCTAAACAATATCCCCAAAATAAGGGGTGTTACATCCCCCCTATAAAGGAATTTCATTCTCAAAATTCAGATGGGCTTTCAGTCCATATCACATACTCCCAAATTCCCATCTCCAAATATAAAAGTATACTCGTCCACTCTCATGTTACTAAAGACATCATACAATATTTTTCCCCTTACTATCACTAGTTTCTTAGTGCAAATTAACCACGAGTTAAATCTCCCCTCTCGATAAAAAGCCTATCCACCCTGAATCCCATCAGTAGACATCCTACTTCTCAGGATCAAATATAACAGTAACCAAAATTTCTGATAAGTCTATTATGCAACACAATAACATACATACACTTATATATAGACTAAACCCTTTTCCAATGATAACTAGCATAAGTAAAGCATACCTCAGAACAACGATCCCAAAGCCTTACCATACTATATACTATAGCCTAAATATCTCGACATAAATATCACTAATGTCTCGTACGTAACACACTTATCTCAAACTCAGCCTGCACTCTCATTGTGCCTATACATATAGGTATTCTTAATTACCCCACAAATTGCAATTTAATTCTTCTCGATACTGCCCAACCCCTTAACTTGTAGTGTAAAAGTTCTCTCAGTGCTTCCTTCACAACACTACTCGGTTCCACTGGCCACATATTGTAATAACCCTCAGCTTAAAGTGTTTCCTTTACACGTTTATAATTTAAAATTGATCCACTAGCATCCAATAACGTCTCACTACTCCCAGCGTTTATTGAGGTCCATGCATATAACATCCCGCAACAAGTCTTAAAAGAACTTCCCCAATGAACTATTCCCTAGTATTGTCGATCATCAAAATACGTAGGTCCAAAGCACATAACTAGATATCAATAACTCTATCTCCCGACACATAAATCAAATCGTTCATGCCCATGTTTCTCCAGGAATCCCATGATACGACGCTCTCACTACCACTAAGTTCTCAGCGCCTAAATAATAATGAGATAAAAATTATCCGCTCAATGGTAAACTCGATTTACCCTGAATCACATCAGTAAAAGTCCCTACACACCGAGATCCAATATAACTGGACAACTGTACTCTTTGAAGTCTATCCATAAAAATATCACCACAAGCTCGACCCTCTTTCCAAGTGAGACATCACCAAAATATCCATCATGTCCCAGAACGGAGAACACGATAGTCTTGCTATAACCGCCCACCATCGCTTAACAGTCCGTACCCAGGATAAAACCATACCTCGAATACCACCTCTCAAAACAAGATAACTTATAAAATATGTCCTCTTAGTGTCCACACATGCTCCCCTGCGGATGGAACTAAAGAGATCCCCTCTACTCAATGGTAATTATACGTACACTATAGTGATATTAACGATACCTTTACTAAACTCGTTTCTCATGCGAATCTAGTACTAATAAACTACTGTGACTCGCTCGTGTCATAAAAAGAAGACCCCAATCACCCCAGGATAAAACTCATACTTTAATTTGTCAATAGCACTGGAAGTTCAAATGTTTCCTAGACATAACACCCTTGTCCCAACCAACCCAAAACTTCTGATAACAATTGCCTTTACTGGGCATTCTGCTCCTGTCCCCCAATTCACTGTAAAAATATCCACACATGTTTTCCTTATCTTTGCAGATATGACACGTTTCCTTATCATTGCCCTTTATCTAGCCCCACTAGCCATGTTGGGGTTGTCCTTCACACGGACCTGGTAGGCTTTACCCTGATTGCTACCCTGTTGTCCCTTTGGCTTCGTTGGCCCTATGGGACCCAATTTTGGCCTTGACGGCCCCGACTCAGTCCACCGTCACCTGTTAGGAATTTTATTTATCTTATTTATTAAAATGGGTCCTCTACTGGGTATCCCCTCCTACGGTGCCTCACTAGCACTATTAAATCCAATCTTACCCTTCGTTTAGATTATCCAACTCTTTTGACTACCTTCTCATGGAAGCAATGATATCAATGACCCTGGTGACTCCTATCGTGGGCACCGTTCTCAAAATATTCCATAGCTTCTACTGAGCCTCTCACCCTATAATCCTTCTGATGACCCTCGTTGGTCGCCCAAAGTTTTTTGGTGTATGAAACCCAATCGAACTCGTATATGAATAACATCAACTATACTTAATAGCAGCAGAACGTAAGTCGCATACGTAGAGGAATACAACAATCCTATAACAAGGCTCTGTATCAAAGAATCCTATGCTGAAAATAATAAGCCCTGCAGATCCTAAAGACTCTAGAACCCGATGCTCTGATACCATCTGTGACACCCCATCTACTAAAATACCGGGTGGCCAACCGAATATCAAAATAAAATGTTGGTCTCATATGGCTTGCCCGAGATCAAAATACAACCACACCCACCGTGATATTACTCGTAATATCTTAATTTAGATGAAAGCAAGTTTAACTACTTGCTTGATAAATTCGTAGAGTCTGATTCCTTTGTTGTAGACAAGATTTGACGAAGAACACATCCATCTCTTCTTGGTTTGTCTCCCAAAAGCTCTCCCACTTAATCCCTCTTTTCTTCTCTGCAACTAGGGGTTTCTTATTTGAGTTTTGACTGCCACAAACTTTCTAACATAGTTTTTATTCTGTGAATCCCGAAATTAAGCTTGTGGGCTACATTAAAATTACCCAAACACCCCCTTGTGGGCTTGGTTATGCCTAAAAATGACCCGAGAGCCAATTACTACCGTTGCGTACTATTTTCTAACTATCTCGACCTATTCGGAATCAACCGTGCACTCAAAATTTCCATCCGAGTGACTTTACTAAATTCTTCAATCTTAACCTCAAACTACGACACATGTAATTAAGTAAAAATATCCCAAATTAATTAAATCATGATTCATCAATTTAATTAAATCCTCTAGATGATTTAAATTCTAATTCATGGATTTAAATAAATTCTTTATTCTAAAAAATATCCTAAAAAATACTGGGTGTTACACTTTCTTCATACTTTTGAGAGTGAAAATATTTTCTAAAAAGTCCAACAAGGTTTGTTAATGATTCATGATTAATCTTTCGAAACACAAATCCGTGTTTACACCCAATTAGTTTAGATCCAAGATTCTATATTATATTTGTTTTTAGATCGATTTTTGGTACCATATTCATTTTTTACATTATTTATAAGTGTTTTCTTGCCGATCATTCCATGCTCGTCGATTTACATATGATGGACTCTGTATGCGCGATGGTTGATGTGACCTATCGGTGGAGTGTGAGGCGTAAGTGGACTCCTACGTTGTCACTAAGCAGAGGTCAAAGGAATGAAGAGCATTAAGGCTCACGAGGGTGTCGATTCATTGTGTACGTCTTCTGTAATGTCATGTTCATAATTTCTTACTTAGTGGACTTTGTGGCTGGGTCGTTCGAGATATTCTCATTTGGATTTTCCTAGCGTAGTGTTTTTTTATTATATCTTGCTATTCACACCTATATGCATGCTTAAGTTAAAAAGATAAAATTGGTTTAACCACAAAATTATTTTATTTAGTGCATAATTAATTTGGGTAATTTGTTTTATGTTAATTTAAATTTGAATTAGTTTTGTTTATGTAAAAACTTATTTTGAAGAATTGATATTTTAATTTTGTGTGTCTAAAATTTCGAAACCATCCCTTCCATATTAGGGTCTTACCATTTTCCCCTAACAAGTGGTATCAGAACCATCACATCACATCGCCTCTCATAAGTTTTATAAGAGAAGGTACACTAAATTATCGTGTTATATCCTTTTAGGCTTGAATACGGAACATTTATCTTATTCGATTTTTCCTATTTTTGATGGTTCTAACTATTCGTAATGGAAAACATGTACGGTGTCAACACTTGAGTCGTTAGATGAGCATCTTTGGCAAACTATTGTTAGAGGATGGTCCCTACCAACGTGTTTAGAAGGAGAAGTTCGCCCTCCTAAACCTGTAGAAAGATCGAGTGAGGATGAGCATAATCTAGCAAACTATTATTCATGTGGTTTAAATGCTCATTTTAGTGCAGTCACACTGCAAAAGTTATATTGTATTATGACACGTGAAAAGCCTAAAGAGGATTAGGACATACTCCAACTCACTCACAAAGGTAGAAGTGTTATTAAGGCTTCCAAACTTCGAAACCTCCCCACTCAATTTGAAACCATTAAATGGATGAAAGTGAATCGTTCAACGAGTTCTATATTAGATTGTTCGATACTATGAACTCACCTTTTAACTAGGGAGAGAATATTCCCAACAATCGTGTCATGAAAGAAATTTTGATATCAATACCCGAAAGGTTTAATCCAAAAGTGACTGTTTTGAATTCTTTAGACACCTTAAACTTTATGAAACTTGAAGAGCTTGTAGTTGATCTTCAAATATATGAATTTGACATGTTAACCTATAAAAATCCCTACTAAAGATAAGGGCATAGCTTTGAAAAACCAGAAGGAGGAAACACCTATTTCGAAGGATGTGTCTGACATCGACTCCGATGATATGGCTAAGTTTTCTAAGAAGTTCAGAAAATATCTTAAGTTGGCCAAGAAACTCCTTAAAAATTGTAATGATAATCTTAAGAGGGATAAGTCGAATAGGTGTTTTGGGTGAGAAGGGTATATACATAGGGTAGCTGAGTATCCCACTAAACTAAGGAAGGAGGGCAAGAAACCTGTTGCTTATAATGCCACCCTTAGTGGTAGTGAACTGAAAGAGGGACTTGAATCCTCCATTGAGCGTAACTTCAACTCGTTCATGGCTAGTAATGCTAGTTTTAAAGAGAAATATTACCATAAAGATAGTTCTTTGCATGAAATTTACAAGGCCATTGTTTGTGAATCTGAAGTGTTTGATGGTAGAGAGAGTGGATAATTGAGTGAGAATGAAGAACGGGAGGAGGAATTGAGCGAGCTCCAAGTTTCCTTCCATGAGTTGTATGCATAATCTTTGTCATTGAAAAAGGAAAACTTGAACTTAAAAGCTAGAATAAAAGAATATGTCGTATGTAATAATGAAATTATTTTAATTGAAGATCTTAGGGCACGTGAGAGAACTCTTCGAGAGAAGCTAGAGTATGTTGAAGGTGAGAGAGATAGTGTTTGAGGGTTAATGGAGGCTATAAAGAAAGTCTTTGAGGGTTAATGAAGACTATAAAGAAAGATCTTCTTGAGTTTGAAGAGACTAGGAGTTTACTTGAGTCTAGGATAGTGAAGCTTGAAGGTAAATTGAGAGACTCGAGTCATATCAAGTTTGATTTGGTGATTAGGTCTGAAAAAATGGATAAAATATTAGGCACTATCCAAATAAAAAATGACAATTTCGGTAGTGTCTTCGATACTTAAAATTTTTTCGCTAATAAAGCCAAAACCCTACATTTGAGTGAGTCAACTAGGAATGCTAGAAAAGGTCAAACCTTAGGGAATACTTCTCACCAAGCTTTCACATGAACATATTTTGGTAGGAAGTATCACCTTAGGAAGGTTTTGCTTCGATCTTAGAAATGGTCCTAGGAAGTTTAAGGGTAGAGTCATCAACATCACCAAAATTCAAAAGCGTCACGTTACACCTATGTGGGTTAGAAAATCCGATTTAGAGGCTTTACGTGGTAGACTTTATGATTATAATTTGCTTACACATGATACTTCTCATGCTAGATCTAAAGGTTGATTGTGTTAGCTTTGTTTTCATATTCTAACTTTTTCCTTCCTGATATATGCGTTTTTTAGTTATATGTGTTTTAAGTCTTTTATATTTTCATTTTTTCATTTATTGGGTATTGTTAAAAATACGAAAGGATTTTGTTGTTCTTTTGAGTTGTACTTGTCTTAAAATTATTTTTAAAAATTTTAAATCTCAAAAATATTTCTTTTATTTGCATATTTTAGTTTTACACATTTTGTGTGGCATATCCTTGCGTTTGAATCCTATAAATTTCCCCGTTTCCATGTGGCAAGAACTTTTGGTCATGATTTTCAATACTTAAAATGTTATTTATCATGCTTGCATGGAGTAGTTTGACTTTGATTTTCTTAACGGATTCTCTTTGTATACGCCTCCCCACACACATGCACGAACTCTTTTGAACTTTTACATCACATGTTATATTTAAGCTAAGTGAGATGTTCTCCCATCAATTTTGTCATCTACATGTTTTGTGAGTATAGAGGAATTTTTTCTTGTAAGAATTGTGTCTGTGAGCTTTATTTGAATTGTATTGAAAATAAATGAGGGTGAGCGGGAAAGGACTACGAAAAGAGCAAATCTCCTTTGAGGGAAAGCCACTGTTGGAAAGAGCCTAATAAAAATATTAAATGCAAGAAAAAGAGAAAAATTGCCAAATACTAATATAGTTTAGTTTGTTTGATCTTTCAATATAAAAAACTTCAAAATCATTGAGAAAAGAAAAGGAAAAGAAAATATGTAATATGTTTATCTTTTCACAATGAATCCTAGTTATGCTTAGTTAATCATGACGCTATGGATTTATAAAATTATCAAAATTCTTGACCTGTGAACATTGTGTTTATTTATTCTTTGACTTCATTTTATCTTGTCACGTGAGGCTAAATCTAAGCTTGATAAAGTTTTTCTATCAAATAGAATTCCTTGAGCATGTTTAAGTGATGGGGTCATAATTCTTTTGTATCTAGTTCACACCTCTTCACTCCATTTACCATATATTTATTTAGACACATTTATTCCAAATGAGCGTGGAAAGCTTATTGTGTTTAGTGTCTACTGTGGTGTTTATACTTTTATATATGTTCTTATGCTTCATTGGTATCTTTTTCATATTTATATATATGATATCATTTGTTTTAAGTCTTTGCTTCCACATATAGTCCTTATATGCTATTTGTTCGTATCGATATCCATCTTGTTAAAAATTTTCATTCGTATCCCATGCTTATTTTTATTCATTATAGTTGGTATCATTTTGATTTCACATCATAGTTGTTATCTATTATTCCTTATGTGGATTATTTGTTCTTGTATTGCCAAGTTTCTTTATTTATACAACCTTATTTATCCCTTGTTTTCGTCACTGGGAGAATTGGTTTGATGGGTCAGAAATTAATTATTTTATGAACCTTAATCTTTGTCTATTCCTGAACAAAAAGGGTGAGAAATGGTATCTAACTCTTTTCATTTGGGGGGGATATATTACTTAGGGGGAGACATCCTTTCTTAGGTATATATTGTTACACAAAGGGGGAGGACTTTTTTATGGAATTTATATTGCTATATTCTCTACGCATTTTTTGATGTGTTTAAGAGTGCAGGTTTGCAACTATGCGGTAAAATTTTAATGTAAGAAAAGCAACTCAGAGTATGTGTATGGTGTGTTTAAGAGTGCAGGTTTACAACTATGCGGTAAAATTTTAATGCAAGAAAAGCAACTTAGAGTATGTGTCGGCCAAGCATCTGTGCTTTTTTCTTTTGGGTTGGGATTGAGTATTTAGATGATCTTGATGGCCATAGGCGTTTTTATTTTTAGTTTTGCCTCTGAATAGCCAAAAGGGGAGATTTATAAGGACAAATTTCCAACTGAGTCAATTTGTATGTATTGGATTAATTTGGGACAAAACACTTTGGGACATAGTGTAGACGTTTTGTTTGTTAACTTTCTATCATATGACATGTTTGTTGAAGACGTAACAACCAAGCCAAAGAAAATACGTCATCATGCCATTTTTTCGTGCCATGTTTCGTCATCAATGTTCCAAGGATCTCTGAGGTAGTAATGCATATTTTATGTTGAGCCTTGGATATTTAATTATTGGGTGTTAGGATTCTTAAACAGGTTTTAAAATCACTTTACATTTTTTTAGGAAAAATATTTTAACATTTGGCTATCATTGGGACCACTTTATTAAGGTAATTCAAACTATATTTGGAGCCTCATTCGAACAAATTCTAACCATGTTCATTTTTTGTCTTCACGGACATCTCGTCAGAAGACTCGTTACTTGGTCGTTCAAACAAAATGAATATGTCGTTCGAAAGATCATGTACCTCGTTCGAATGACTAGTCACATTTTTCAAAAAACCAGTTTTGTCTTAGTAGTTTTTTCTAAACTCCCCACTACTCCTTTCAACCCATTTAAGGATTTCCGGATTGAAGTTTTCTGAGTGACTTTTCTTCATCCTTTTGAGAGCAATTTTTTTTTCCAAAAAGTCCAAGAAGGTTTGTTAATAATTCTTGATTAATCTTTCAAAACACAAACCCCTGTTTACACCCAATTAGTTTAGATCCAATATTCTACATTATATATGTTTTAAGATCGAGTTTTGGCACCGTGTGTATTCTCTACACTATTGATAAGTTATTTTTTGCAAAGGATTCCGTGCTCGTTGGTTTACATACGTTGGACTGAGTATACGTCATGTTTGTTGTGCCGTATTGGTGGACTCCGAGGCATAGGTGAACTACTGCATTGTCACTAAGAAGATGTCAAATAACGTACAGTGTCAAGTCTTACAAGGGTGTCGAGTCATTATGTAAGTCTTTTATCATGTCCTGTATGTAATTTTGTACTTAGTGGACATTGCGGCTGGGTTGTTCGAGGTTTTTCCCATTTTAGTTTTCCTCCTGCATCAGGCGTAGTGGTTATTTATTTTACCTTGGTATTCACACCTAGATGCATTCTTAGGTTAACATGATAAAATAGGTTTAACCTCAATTTTTTTTTATTTGGTGCTTAATTAATTTCGATAATTTGGTTTATGTTAATTTAAATTTGAACTAATTTTGTCTAAGTAAAAACTTAATTTGAACAATTGATATTTTAATTTGGTGTGTGTAAAATTTTGGAATCATCCCTTGCATATTAGGGTTTTCCTATTCTCCCCTAACAAGTGGTATAATAACCATCACATCTCATTGCCTCTCACACTGTTCCATACTAAGTTTCATGCATGGTACGTCTCACAAAATAAATTCAAATAAGGAACCCTTCGATAAACTACTACTTAGCTTATTTTCTAGTCAAGATCTGTTGGACCAAGAGTCAACACATACAACCAATTATGTCCACATAAATAAATTATCTATAATCTCCCAATAATCTAGTGCCCCATTCTCACCCAACTACTAACCTTACTAAGATTTGTGTGGGATATCTCGCGAATTGCAAGATATGGGTTCTCGGAATACGATTAGTATTAAGTGAGGCGTAACCCCTTATCAAGATCGGGACCAATGCGTAAACAATATTTAATAATGACAATAAATACAGGATAAATGAGATAATTAAATTTAATATTCAGACTTGTATTGAATGATATTTCTAAACCGTGCACACACTACAAGTATAATAAATAGATGGGACCACCAGGTAACTTGGTCGGAGGGAGAAAGAGTAAGCACTCTAGGAAAAATAAAGGTAAGGTGGGAACTTCAAGTCCAATTAATGCTCAATGGTATGGGTATTAAATGAGTATGGGAAGAATGTCCTCATAAGATCCTCACAAGAGTTCTCGTGTATGAAAAAAATCAAGCAGTAGTTCTAGGTTTAGAATGTCGTGCTCATAAACTATTTAGTTAGTGTATTTATATGGAGGTAAGGTTACTTGAGTAACCTTTATAGTATTTAATGTGATTAATATCATTAAATGCACAAGTAGTCCCCTTCATTAATGTGAGAGATATTGCATTAAATGCATGGGATCTTATAATTCGGTGGGAAACTGCTTTACCGGTTGGAAGCTTGGTGGGAATTAACGAGGGACGTAATGTGGCACCTCAGAGGCTTATCTTAAAATGGCTAACAGGTCAGATTTGGTAGACTAGGCCTGACATCCTAGGGACAAATCCAATTGAGTGCTATAATTTTGAGTCCCTAAATGTCAGATGTTATGACGTCAGAAAATGGGTGAACAGTGAACCCACTAGGCGTCTGGTCACATCAGCCAGACGAATGGTGTTTGGTTTGAGGTTTCTCGACTGATAAACAGATTGAGTGTTTAGTGTCACACCCCGCAAAATCCGACAGACGGGGTGGCCAGCCACCGCCGCCGAACTATGCCGGACGTGAACTAAATAAATACCATTCTTAGCATGAGACAGATATAAGACATAAATAATCAGTCCATAAGATAAATAATTGAATCAATGTCAAATGATCATAAACCACTAAGCGATAAAAGATCCATCACATGCTAAATCCGAATAAATCCAATCTCCCAAAAACGGTTAAATAAAGCGTGAATAATAAAGATCTGAATAATCCAACATAAATCCTTTAAACAACTTTGGAACTGAATGGCCCAATAAAACTCCAATGAAGTCTCATAATTAAATACGACTGGAAAAATAAAGTCTGAACTAAAACAAAGCGATAAAGTAAATCAGCTCCAGCTGCACCTCCAAATGATAACTTCGATAAACTTATGCAGCTTCTCCAATTCTAATCCTGAAAAAGATTAGTCAACGCATGGGTTAGAGCCAAAGCCCCGAGCAACAATACACACTACTCCCCTCAAATAGGATCCTTGAATCCAGACAGTAGCATTATACGCAATAAATATCACAATAGAATATTTTAAATTAAACGGGATAATTAAACGCGAAAAATATAAACCACTAACTACCCGCAAAAATCCCCATTTATAAAGGCACACCAATATGATTTTAAATTCCCAAGTACCACGATGTTAATTTAATTAAATTAACCAACTTTTATTATCGTTCTCACTTTTTATTAAAGTGTCACACTTCCCCTTGTCAATCGTCCTCTGACCCGTTTAAACTGTCGGCCCCGACACATGACAAGGTTCCACACACGACACGACATAAATCGTCCTCTGACCCGTTTAAACTGTCGGCCCCGACACATTATATCGCCACAAACTTTAATACCCGTTTTTATCTTAGGAATTAATTCTCAATTTCTCAATTTATAATCACCCCACCCTTTTAATCGACGTGAGTTCCTCAAAATACCCCTTAGTCCCATACCTAAGGGTCCCCAAGTTATCAATACGTCCTAACCTATGTATAGGAGGATTTTTTAACATAAATTTTAACTTAGTCTCGTACTTAGACTACCGTAACGACGATAAAGTAATAAAAATCAGCCCACCCTCAAGATGATAAAAATGCAATAATCTACCCTCACTAGTCCCATACCTAGAAGGCGTAAATCATAAAAGGTCTACCCGCTAGTCCCATACCTAGAAGGCATCCTAAAGTATAGGGAGAGCAAAATTACCCAACCACCCATCGTCACAAAGGCAATATAATAATACCAAAAAGTCACACAAATAAGTATAATTAATCAACGTATAAAACTACGCATGATAGTCCAATTCAATTAAACCTTTAATTTAATTATCACCTCGTCAACAATACCCAATTAATCTCATTTAATTATTTTAAATTAAATATACCAAGTTTTCATCATATATATATATCAAAAAATAAATTTTATTATCTCTACATGTATTACATGAGTTATACGCCCCCAACTTTACTTATTTTAAAACTAGGGTTTTTCTACATGAAACCTACACCAATAAAATCCAAAATCACTCATGAATCCTACGTACCCAAAGGGTTATGAATATTATTCAGATTAAAAGATTTTATAAAAACAGCCCCATAATTTATATCCACTTTTTCTAATTAAGTTACTAATTATTTTTAAAAAAACATGTAATTAAGTGTTTAAGCGACACTTAAAACGCATAATTCTAAAGGAAAAGAATAGAGTATTCATGCCTGTAAAGATTGTGTTGAAAATCTGATTAGAAATCTGGATTCCTCTCGAAAAATTAGCAAAATAGTGATCTTGAACAAACTTGATTAAACTCCAATTAAGCCTCCCAAAACTTGTGCCAAAAACTTGATTATGAAGAAGGTTGATGATTATGGGTGAGAGGAAAAATATTTGGAAGTGTTCTCTGGTGAAAAACTGGAGAAAAAGTGATTATGAGAAGTCCCCCCACGGATTAACAAGGTTATAGAGTGATTAGGAGTCCTAATCCTACACCAATTCTGCTTAAAAAAAGACTTACAGTGCACGATAACTCATGGCATCGATCGATCGATGCCCAGGCGTCGATCGATCGATCGCCTCGAAAATCTAACAGTTTTGCTTAAAAAAATATAAGGGACAAATATTTCAAAAATCATATAAAATCCATTTTATCTCCGATTTCAATTCCGCTTGAAGTTTTATTCTTTTAAAATCATAATCAACATATTTAGCTAATAAAAATTATTAAATTCAAAAATTTATTTTTTCCAAAAATTCCAATTAATTAATTAAATAATAAATAAAAACACGGGGTGTTATATTTAGTCTTCTTTTTGTTGGCTAAAAATATCATTAGGCCAGGGCTGAAAGGTTGAGTACCTCGAGGAGGTTCCCTCGAGTGAGTAGAAGTTATGGTAGCTCGATTGTAGGTAGCTTGAGCAACCATATATATTGGATGAATTTTTGCTCAAGTGTGCCAAGAGGGTTGGTTATTGTATATCCAATTATGCCTTGCTCCGAATCCTCCAAACCATGTCCCTACGAGGTTCCCAGGAGGAGGTTGTTCGATAGAGCATGTTACTATCCCATATCCTGCCAGGCATGGTCCATCGTGGATACCGAACAGCCTCGCTCGAGATATAGAGTAAGATAAATTACATGATAAAATACATTATGTTTCATTTTACAAACTATCATCATTCGAGTGACTTTGATTTTCGAGCTAGATTCTTCGAGTCATGTCTATGGAGGATCTTCGAGGGAACGCCCTCGGGTGATCTTTATCTTCCTTCTTTGTCTGTTAGGCATTGGATTAACTAAGTTAATCATTATTTGGTGGTTCTCCCCCTACATTTGCCTCTGTGTAGAGATATTTATTTATTGCATGAAGAAATATCTATATGAAACCCTTTATTGGCCTTCAATCCATTTCCTAACTTTAGAGCTTCTTCATCTATTTAAATGCTTTGTAATATTTCAGATAGCACCTTCTTCTTTGATGGGACTTCAAAATTATGTGTGTCAGATGCCTTGGGGGAAGTGAAGGGATTTATTTAAATTTCCCCTAAAGCTCTTCATCTCCCCCCAAGTTTGAAAAGACTCCAAACATGTCTTATTTAATGAGGTTGTCCCTTGTACTTCTGTGTGCAACATGTGGCGATGTCAGGGTAAGCGCATTTTCTTCACATGAGATTATCATCACGTCGCTTCCTGAAGTGTCATCATTATAACCCTTGAATCCTGACCCTACGCGCGCGTGCTGGCCACGCAAGCCGATTTGATCGTCGTTACACTTCCCAAAGCATTGCTATTTTCTGCCTCTTGGGGTTTTGTGTTGTCCCTATAAAAAGGGTTTATTCCCATCTCAAACTTTCACCTCTGGGTTTTGTTTACAAAGTGAGCGTGTATTTGTGAGAGAAGATATCCAGTGCTTTTCCATCTACCATCCTTTCTTTTGATCTATTTCCCTTCCTTATCCTTTTAATTTCTCCCATAGCACCCATCGTAAAAAGGACTCAATCTGCTGAGGTGTTTCCCCCGCATTTAGGCGTTCTAGACCCAATGGCCATGCTATCACCGTGCCCTATACTTCGGCGAGCTCGATCTTTTTTGGCCGATGGCTAAAAGCTTCCTCGGAGAATTAGTGCCGGTAGAATAAGTGAGGTTACTGATGGAAGAGAGTGATGATACTGAAGACTTCGCATATATCCTAACTGCCACTGTTACCAGGTTCTGTATTGAGCGTGGTGACTATCCATTTTCGAAGGTGGAGTTCGAGTCCACCTCAGGCACCTGTGAAGGTTTAGGTCCATGGATCGATTATATACACTCTAAGTGTCTTGTGCAGCTAGCTCTGATTGGTCTGTCATGTACTAGTTGGTTGGGTGATCTCACCATTGTAAAGAATAACGCCGCCCTCCAATTGTTTATATCTCACTAGAGTTATGGGTTACACACTTTTGTGACCTCTTGGGGAGAGTTTACCATCACCCTTGAGGATGTTTGTGAGATATTGGGTTTGGAGTCGGCAAGTTTCAACAGCTTCTTTGAGGAGGCTGTTTCTAGCAAAGAAAAAGATTTACGGGTGGAGTTGGAGGAGGTTGTGAAAGACTGTATGGTAATATAAAATAAGTGTACCTACTCGTAGGTGATTAGGTATTTTTATTTTATTGAGGACAAAGCTGTGATAAAGACGCACGAGGTGGCCAAAGAGAACCCTTGCGGGAAGCATGTGTTCGAGAAACCATCAACTGGAAAAGGGTAACTCCAACTTGCAGGCTACATTTGGGTTGTGCTATCAAAGATCTTTCTCCCCGGTAAGCCCCACAATTTCCCAAGAAAGGACTTGATCAATATGGTCGTTCGCATGGCCAGTGGTGTGAAACTTCCCCTTGCTGCTATTACCCTCAATTCATTATATACTTGGTTGGATCAAGTACAAGTTGACTCATCTAGGAGCATCGGTAGGTATAATGTCTCCAATTATGCGAACTATGTGTTGTTGACAGCCTTCTTATACTCCCACTTTCCAGATTATGCCCCGATTGGTAACTATCCCAATTCGCAGCCGATCAGAGTCCCTCGAGTTTACTGCTGAAATCACAAGAGTTCCAAGAAACCACTTGTGTCTTTAATTAACCGAGATGAAAGGTTTATACCCCATCCCTACGTTGGGGTAGACCAGTTTTTTTCAAATCAGTTCTTTACGGATAAAGAGCGTCCCATCACCCCTATCGAGGAAGCTTTAGCAAGTAACTTTCCAGTGAGCAATGTTCCATTGCTTCCTTCTTACTTGTCTTGTTATACAGAATGGTCCTCTTTTTATTCCGTTTACAGTCCGCATCGTGTAGCCATGCAGTTTGGCTATGATCAAGGAAACCCTATGTTAACCCATTTCACCCGAGAAAAACCTACCAACTTCTCATTCTTATACAGCAATTTCCTTACTAAACCATTGTTAACCTTTGCGCGAATTACCCTACAAACCCTATTATCCCAAGTAAGGGGGCTCGAGGGGGTAGGTCAGTAATGTACCTTGCAGTATTCTGGCAGAATCATCTTGGTCATTTCCAAAGTAATCTTCTTAAGGAGCCTCAGTATCTTGAGGTTGAAAGGTATCCTCCCACGGAGTTGGGTTTGAGAAATTATAATACCTTCAATTCAATATTCTCTCTCAGCACCACCAATAATTTTTTTCCCTCCGAGTTGCCTCCACTTGCCCCTATAGATCAAGCAGTGGTGAAGAGGAAGAAAGCTGCTCAACCTTCTATTCTAGTCGAGGCAGTTGCCATTGCCCCTAGTACTTCTAGGCCTAGAGAGGGGGTGATAATTCCCATGCTTCCTCAACTAGAGAAACTATGAGGGCCACTAGGATAGCCCCAATAAAGAAGCCTAAAGTTACCCAGCAAGTCTGTCCAATCCAAACTCCTGATCCCAAGATTACCTAACAAGTTAGCTTGATGTTTTACCAACTCAGGCAGACTTAGCAGAATTTTACTTAGGAGGATAGGGATTTTATGTCAGACTAAATGGCCTATCATGGGTTTTCCTATGCTCCCCTAGCTATCGAAGGTATCAAGAAGAGGAGGTTGATTAGCCCCGTCAAACTTGTGTTGGAGTAATCAGGTGAGGTGAGTGAGGAAGAACAGTCTGATAGATAGGCATCCGTTGGTGAAGGTGGTGATGATGATGAGGAGAAGGATGAGGATGAGGGAGATGAGTAGGAAGAAGAAGAAGAAGAAGAAGAAGAAGAAGAAGAAGAAGAAGAAGAAGAAGAAGAAGAAGAGCAGTCTTTTCTTGTTCGAAGGCGTAGGTTGAGAATAATGGTTTCAACTTCTAAGCCTTCTTCACCACCTCAAGATTATAAGGTTTTGGGATGTTTTGGATGATGAAGAACAGGAATGTCTGTTATTCCCTTTTTAAGTCTGTAATATTTTCTCCTTTCCCTTGTGATGATGACACCTATTTGTACCCTATTTTTCTTTTCAGGTTGGTGTGCGAAGTGGTGCGCATGATAATGTTGATGAAAGAGATCTGTTGGAAAAGCTAGTCGAAGTTTCATCTACTTTAAATGAAATTGTGCGGCGGGAGATAACTACTCTTACAGCCTGGCAGGTAACTACAAATATCCCCCTAAGGGCAGATATTTCTCTTAATCTCATCAAATCCAGTAGTGGCTATTCGCTTGACTCTACTTTTTTGCTCGAGCAGGCTGGTCTCGAGGCAGGTGCTTATGATGCAAGTGTTGTTGAATCTGTGCCTAAGTCCCTGGCTATTGTTGTTTCCTCCTCCATGATAAGTTTTTCCTCCTGTTGCTATGAGCTTCTTATGCCTTTACCTTGTTATTCTTACTTTCTCTCCGTTGTGCTTTACAGGTTTCTTTACCCAAACTCATTGCTCCCTTAGTCACCCCCTCCTCCTATGACTAGGTTCTTGTTATGCTTTTTGATCCCTCAATCCACAATCAGGAGTGAATCGAAGTTGTTGAAGTAGGCCAGGGAGAAGGGGGTGAGAATAATTTGTTGAAGTAGGAGGTGATATGGTTTCCCTCCCAGAACAATGTCTTTTGGTGACACCTGATTTGCACGAGGAAGAAGATGTGGTACAGATGGCTACCCAATAATTTTCCAATGACTAGCGGCCAGATGTATGCTTTTCTTTTATGTATCTCCTGTATTTAAACATTGTTAGTTTTGCCAAGTCATATTGGTTTTAAAATCTCCCATAACCGAGGGTCTAGCGGGCCAAGTCATTTTAGACTTAAAATCTCCCATAACCGAGGGTCAAGCGGGCCATGTCATATTGGTCTTAAAATCTCCCATAATCGAGGGTAAGGCGGGCCAAGTCATATTGGTCTTAAAATCTCCCATAACCAAGGGTCAGGCGGGCCAAGTCATATTGGTCTTAAAATCTACGCTTGTAAGCCAATTTGCATATTTGTTTCCTGACTTGACAAATTTTTATATTTTAGGTGGAAGTTGAGCAACATACAGCGCGCGAGGGTGTCACTCATGCAATTACGCAAGCTAGGACTTTGGCTGAATTTGCATCCGTGGGTGAGGCCTCTAGCGTGCAGGTTCAAGGAATGGTACCCAGTGTTGGTGGGATGCATAAGGTAGTTAATTTCAGAGCTCAAGATAGTGATAGTGCTTTGCACACTAGACTCCCCTCTACGAGTGATAGCATTTTTAGTATGCACCCTCCTGAGGTAGCCCCCGAAGTGTTTGCAAGGTAGACCTTGATCAATTTCCACCATATATTGATTAAAGGCCCCCGTGCACTGATTGAGAAACTATTAGCCAGATTTTCCTCAACTTTTATTTCTCACAGTCTTCAATCTAACCCCGTGATGATGACTTGCCAACTGCTTGGGATCTCTACTATTTTAGAGGAAATCCTCCATACTCCTCTGGAGTCTCTCAGCTCTGATGCTATTAAAACGTTATTGGGGAAGGTCAGTGTGCTTATTAATGACGGGTTATCATTGGCTTGGTTAGTGAAGATGCTGCGCAATTTTAAGAAGATAGACTTACCTCCTTTATATCATCGGTTGCAGAGTTCTCATCATTCGTAGGTAGCTATATCAGAATAACTTGTATGCTTGGCAACCGAACTAGTTATGTCTAAGCAGGAAGTGTAGGAAGCGCGTGAAATTGTTACTCGAGCAGAAGTTGAGTTACTTAAGAAGGAGCAGAACCTAGAGAATGTTTAGCAGAGGAGGGATCTCCGCCAAAAGGATACAGTTGATCTAATCTCTGACCAAAGTAGTCTTGAGGCTGGACCAACCTTCACTTTATCATGGATACCCATTAGTAGCCTTTGTTTAATTCCTCCTCTTAAATGTCCCACAGTTTGTTATTTTTTTTATCCTCTTTGTCATGTGATCACATTACTTCTTTATTCAAATAAACGTTATGGCATTTTATTTCCTTCCTTTCTATATTGTTTGAATATTAGTTGATCTATTACATTAACGTAAGTCACACCATGCAAAATAAGGAAAATAACTAACACGAAAGAACAATGGGGCAACATCTTTAAAGAAAATATCACTTTACACCATGTTAAACAAGTAGTCCCAATCATTTGTAAAGGGCATCCTCCCGAATAAGTATTAGCAAAATATACTGCAATAAATTAAAGTATTGGTAAAACATACATTCAAATATGATATATTTTTAGCCACTTGTTGTTTAGTTTGAAGGTAACATCGTCTTCCACATTGGATATCTCGCAGTAGCCTGAATCATAATCTACTCAAATGATGTGGGGTCCCTCCTAGTTACCTTCAAACTTTGGCAATAACAAACCCCTAATGTGCCTCGTACATGCTTTTAGGGCCATATCCCCTTCTTTGAACTTCCTCGGCCACACCATTTGGTCATTGGATCTGGACAACTATTTTCTATACATCTCAAAATGTCTTACAGCATTGTCCCCATGCTCTTCCAGTGCTTCAAGTTGCACGTGGAGGCTATGAGGGAGCATGGCACTTCATAAGTTGTAGGAGCGGAAGGTACCTCGAGCTCAACTGGAAAAATAGCTTTTTCCCCAAAGACGAAGGAAAATAAAGTATACCCCGTCAGTTTCCTCTTTGTTATTCGATAGGCCCATAGTACTTCGGGGATTTTTTCAACCCACGTGCCCGAAAAATCCTCTAATATTTTTGCCAAGATATTCGCCAAATTCTTATTAGTGGCTTCTGCTTACCCGTTGCACTTCGAGTATGCTACTGTCGACTTATGGTGGATGATGGAGTATTTGTTTGTTAGCAGGATCACTTCACTATTCAAAAAAGGGGTGACGTTATCTGATAAGAACACTTCAGGATGTCGAATCGGCAAATGATGTACTCTTTCATGAATCGAGACACTACCCCCATTGTGGCCCTCTTGAGTGGTATGACCTTTGCCCACTTGTTGAAACATTCAGTCGAAACCAATATCCAAATATTTCCTCTAAAAGAAGGGTTTATTGCCCCTATTAGAATGAACGCCCATATGTGAAATGGAAAAGGCATAGAGAGAGAATGCAAATCCATCGAAGAAGCGTGGACCATATTTCCATGCAGTTGACAAGCTTTGCATTTACGAACGAACTCTGATGAGATTTTCTCCATTGTAGGCCAATAGTATCCTAAGGTCATGAGTTAATCATAGAGTTTATCTCCTACGATGTGTCCTAGCTCATGGGCTTACTTCGGCACTTCTTCATCTTCTTCCCCCCGATGCAGCTTAGAGGCCCGTCATAATAGCCTAGTCGATATAATTTCCCTTCTTGGACAAAATACCTGGGTGATCATCTTTTCACCTTCGTAGCATCTTTTTTTTCTATTAGCACTACTCCATCTACCAACAAGTCCATATATGGTTGTCTTAAGTCTTGGGGTTGATCGATGAAGTTTCATTCTACTGCTTGGTAGAACAAGAAGCATTTCTCATAATCTTTTTGTATCATCATGAAGTCTTGTCTCATCAAAGGCTAAAAATACCCTTCTCGTTGGACTATCTATACAAGGGGATCTGAGTCATTTCATATCTGCCTTTATCCTCTTCGATCAGTCTTTTCTTGGCTTCTTTGGGGTCTACACATCTGGATAACTAGCCTCCTTTATTTTTATAATATAGGTTTCCCCTGGTGATGAAATATTGCACCAGGTCAACTAGGCTTAGTGGGCCTTCACCTATTTCTAATTTCTTCCTAATTTCACCTCTCCAATCATCCTTGTCATCTGTAGGCAACATCTTCGACACGATTGATTCGAATGACTGTTGACTCCTCCTCAAAGGCAATCTTTTGAGAAATGGTGGCATAAGCATCGACATGCCGATTCATCATTCGGGTATGTCTTTTGATTTTTACAACTTTGAACTGCCCAAGTAACTGGTGTATGATTGTTCGATAGGGCGC
This sequence comes from Sambucus nigra, assembly GCA_949130495.1. NCBI lineage: Eukaryota > Viridiplantae > Streptophyta > Magnoliopsida > Dipsacales > Adoxaceae > Sambucus > Sambucus nigra. The sequence continues at coordinate 233,977,594 of OX422212.1, forward strand.
CAGGCTCATGTGCTTCAAAGAGAACTCACATGTTACCTATTTCACCACTAAGTTGGAGTCCCCTTTTATTGTTAGGACTTGGATACCCCTTCTAAGGGCCTCAAGTAAACCCAGGACAAGCGCTTCATATTCAGCTTCGTTGTTCGAACATTTAAATTTTAGCTTGAAGGATAATTGAATCTCTTCATCGTTCTTTCTCAGGATGACCCCCCAGCTCCCTTTTTCTAACTCCTGGATTTGCGTCCTGGGTCTGCCCTTCATATACTCAAGTTTCTATTGTATTTCTTCTACAAACTCTCGGACCTCAGAATTATCAATCACCAAACACTACCCCTGGTTGTCTACCATAAAGACTTTGTAAATTTGGTCAGCCTCATTATCTAGACTTTCAGCTGCCCGCTCACACCTTCATAAATTGTATATAATTCTGCCATTAGGCAAAATTACCCTCTTGCACTATCGAGAGGCCTCTTCATTATAGGGACTCTTCTGGCGATTCTCGTTCAACCCTCTCAAAGTATGCCTACTGAGGATTCTATGAGTCTGTACTTAGTGTTCGATTGGGTAAATACGTTGTGTCATTCGATCCCACAGCTGCCTCGATAGACTAGGGGGCTTGCTGCATCCAGATCACACTCTTCTTCGACTCGTACTCTCTCTCAAGTGGTTGGGACCCTTATTCCCTCGGTATATCTTGCTACCGTCGTGGCTTTTTCTATCAGATCTGTATAGAAAATAGCATCTACCAAATGCGCTTCTTCCTTTGCAAAATGCTTCTATAAAAGCTCGAATCACCACCTCTTTGCCCTTTACATTCACCTTGGCACATTGATGGTAACTGGAGGGTACCAACCCATGGTTATGCATCCACACCCTACCAATTAACGGTTGGTACGATGGCTCACAGTCCATAATATGAAATGTAATGTGCGAGGTGATGTTCCTCATTATGACGCCCACACTGACATACCCCACATATTTGGATGACTGATTATCATACCCTGAAATTGCCAACGAGTGTGGCACTATCCTTGTCTCAGACAGGCCGATGGCATAAAAGGATCTGATAGGCATTATGTTGATGGATTCTCCTCCATCCAATAGAACACGAGAGAAAACACAATCATTCATAGATGCTATAACATACAAGGGTCAGTTATGGGGATACTTGATTGATCTGTCTACCTCTGAAAATGTAACTTCAGAGAGATACCTTCTTACGAGCTTGGTCATGGGTCCCTTCCATTTCGTGTGTGGCGCCATGTTCTTCTTTGTTACTTCTAAGATGGCTCGCATAACCTTTAATCGCGAGTGCTCGGGGAACCCAACTTGATCGAAGAACCAATTGAATTTTTACGACCGGGCAACTGCCACACATTCAATACAGGGGTCTATTTATTCCTCTTCAAGTTTATAGACTTCTTCTACACATTTGTTCGCATCCTCATTATAGGCTATCACTGCATTTACCATTTTTAGGGAGCAGCCCCCCATTTGCCTACTCAAACCCTCAATGGAGTCATATTTTTCTCCTTTCTCTGTCTTATCCCCCAGTTAGAGCTGAGCTAGCTCGAGGGTGCACTCCTCTAGATATTCTTCAAAGTCATTCTCTTTGAACCACTTCTCTCTCATCAATTGTTCGGCCTCTTCATCAAAAGCGCTAGCTATATGGGCCTCATAGGCTGGTAAAGGATTATCATTCACATTAGCTTGGGGTAGCTGGATGTCCCCATTCTTGACGTGATGGTCGATCAACCTTCTTAGTGAAAAACACAACTTGGTTGGGTGGTTCACCCTATTGTGAAGTGCACAATAGTGAGGCTTCTCCCTGTCCTCTCGAGGGAGTTTCACCATGCTAACATTGACCAGTCTGCAAACTTTGTCATGAACCATGAGGTCATATAAGTTTAGGACTTGCTCAACTATGTAGGGTAGCCTGGAAGGATCCTCCTCACCTTAAAATATTCTCTTATTGCCTCGTCCCTTTCTTCCTCGACCGTCGCTGCCCTCTCCCTTCCTCCATCGTCAGTATAATGCACCCTCGAGGGTATTCCCATCCCCAAGATAACTGACGACCTTAACTGTAAACTTGACAAGGCAGGAGGCGGTGGTATGGGTTTTACTACCAGGGAGATATTCCTTGCTGTATTCAAGAATGCTATAAATTTACCCTCTCATGTTTCATTGATCAAATAGTATTTATATTCCGATAATAACCCTTCTGCATAGACTTATAATAGTTTATCCTCTCGAGTCTCTTCTCTCACATCTAGATAGTGCTCACGGAATCTCCTTATATAGGCAACCACGTATTCTCTTGGCTTTTGTTTCTCACACGCCAGCTGTGTGAGTGTGAACTCCTCCTCAGCTAAAAAGAACTTTTGTATGAACAAAATGTGCAGATCTTCCGAACAGGCTACGCTACCTGGAGTGAGAATACCAAGTGTAGGATTTCTCTTTTAGGGATTTTGAAAATTCCTTGAGCCTCAGTCTTTTGTCGTTGCAATGGGCCCCAAGCCTTTCAATAAACCTTTTCACGTGCTCTTTAAGGTTTGAAACCTTCCCCATGTACTTCTCAAAGATTAGTGGAATATACCCTACTAGGTAGGGTTTATTGTTATATTCCTTCAAATATGGAGTATGGAAGTCATCATACACCGAAGAACTATCTCCTGCTTTGTACACTACTATGAACTTCAGTAACTCCTTCTTTATTTCCTCCAAGCTGGTCGGTGGAGAGATGGTTAGCTGCACTATTACCCCCATTGACGTCGCTGTAGCGGATGATGTGCTTTTTCTCATGGCACCAGTCGTGGCCTAAACTCCTGAAGTTGCTCCCCGGTCTTGTGCTGCTAGCCCCCTTTTCACATGAGGGATAGTAGTGGGAGGAACATTACCCAAGGTTAGCGGGACAGTTGGAGGAACACCACTAAAAATAGGTTTAGTAACTCTTCCAGTAACAGTAGGGGCAGATATTCCTGCTGGTGGTGTTATGAAAGAACTCACTCCCCCAGGGACTCCCATCATCACCTAGGCCGTCTAAGTCTTGATGAACTCTGCAAACAAACCCACCAGACCCATCAGTTGCATTTAGGCCATTCCTGCCTGTACGCCTGTCTTTTTCATCACACCGGTATTAGATGCTCTAGGCTCCGTTAATGTTATTTGCACTCTTTCAAGCAACATGGAGAGGTCTGCCTCCTCCTCGCGCTGTATGGCGTCAAAACCAATAATCTTGGCGGTGTTATCCTCTGGCATCTTTTCAAAATAGAATACCTCTCCAATAGATGTAAGATGTGGGTTCTTGGAATACAATTAGTATTAAGTGAGGCATGACCCCTTATCAAGATCGGGATCAATGCACAAGACAGTATTTAATAATGATAATGAATATAGGAGAAAAAGGGACAATGAAATTTAATATTCATACTTGTATTGCATGATATTTTTACACCATGCACACACTACACGTATAATAAATAGATAAAACCAACAGGTAACTTGGTCGAAGGGAGAAAGACAAAGCACTCTGGGCACAATATAGGCAAGGCAAAAACTTTAAGTCCAGTTAATGCTCAATGGTATGGGTATTAAATGAATGTGGGAAGAATGTCCTCACAAGAGCTCTTGTGTATGAAAGAAATCGGGCAGCAGTTCTAGGTTTAGAAGGACATGCTCGTAAACTATTTAGTTGGTGTATTTATATGGAGGCAAGGTTGCTCGAGTAACCTTATTGGTTTTCAATGTGATTAACATCATTAAATGCACAATTACTGCCCTTCATTAATGTGAGAGATATTGCATTAAATGCATGGGATCTTATAATTTAGCTGGAAACTGCTTAACCGGTTAGAAGCATAATGGGTATTAATGAGGGACGTAACGTGGCAACTCAGAGGCTTATCTTAGAATGGATAAGAGGTCAGATTTGGTAGACTAGGCCCATCATCCTAAGGACATACACACTTGAGTGCTGTAATTTCAAGTTCCTAAATGTCAGATGTTATGATGTCAGAAAATGGGTGAATAGTGACCCCACTAGGCGTGCGGTCACATCAGCCAGACGAATGGTGATTGGTTTCAGGTTGCTCGACTAATAAGTAGCTCGAGTGTTTAGTCTTCTTTTTATTGGCTAAAACTATCCTTAGGCTAGGGCTGCAAGGTTGTGGTACCTCGAGGAGGTCCCCTCGAGTGAGTAGAAGTTATGGTAGCTCGATTGTAGGTAGCTCAAGCAACCACATATACTGGATGAAGTTTTAACCAAGTGTGCCATAAGGTCTGGTTATTGTATTCCCAATGATGCCTTGCTCCCAATCGTCCAAACCATGTCCCTGCGAGGCTCCCAGAAGGAGGTTGTTCGATAGATCATGTTAACTCTTCCACGTCCTGCCAGGCATCGTCCCTCGTGGATACGATACAACCTCACTCGCGATATAGCTTAAGATAAAGTAAATGATAAAATACATTATGTTTCATATTATAAACTATCATCATTCAAGTGACTTTGATCTTCGAGGTAGATTCTTCGAGTCACGTCTGTGGAGGTTCTTTGAGGGAACTCCCTCGGGTGATCTTTATCTTCCTTCTTTATCTGTCCATCATGGATTAACTAAGTTAATCATTCTTTGTTGGGTACTCCCCCTACACAAACGAAAATCATACAATAAATTCCCTCGATACACTTTTGATTAGCTTACCTATTCATTAAGATCCGTAGGCCCAATATGTAACATACTGTGATAATAATCGCATTATAATTCAATATTCTAACACCAGGTAATTCCCATGGATCTCATACCCAAATATTTTTACTCCCAATCGAAATAAACTATATAAGTGGTAAATATTTCAAGAAAAATTCAAACAAGGAACTCCCCGATTCATTTATGTCTAACCGGGCCGTTCATTCAAGTCAGTGGTAAAACACTCCCTAAAAAATTCCCAAATCCTATATATATATATATATTACATTGGTGCAGTTAAATCAACCATTCTCGACCGAACTAATAAGGAAAATTTACACAAACTCCAAAATATTCATCCACAACCCAATATACATATTTTCATTGGCCCACTGAAATCATCCATCCCAAACCAACCCAACAAAAAGTAATCACCCAATTCATAAATGTCTATCATATAAACAAATATGCCAAATGCAATTATCCAACGGGGGAGCACTAGTGCAACTCAGGTCCCCATATATAATCCATACAAAGAGTGTCACTACGCTAAATAAATCCATCATAACTGATATACCATCTTTATAATAAAGTAGGAATGTTTTTGAAACCCCAAATTGTAAAATCAAAATAAAGGCTGAGATTTTTCCACATTTTCCATCACTAAATCAATGGTTGCGTTTTACCCTCCAAATTAATTAGCTCACCCAAACATTTCACATATCACACCTTAACATTTCACACTAATTTCACTTTAGTTTAACCATAATTCTCTCTTTATTCCCCCAAAACATTTTTTCATATAATTCAGTTATCTTTCCTCTCTCTCCGTCTAACCCAACATCATTAATCAATCCCTCCTTACACACCATTGTAAATGAATCCCTATAATATTTCTCAAGAATGAAACACTGTCATCCACTATGGAGTTTTCATGTTTGTATTTCAATTTTGAGTTCCAATTGGGGTTGCATCTATATTTTACTAAAACCCTAGAGGTTTAATTATTTTAGGTACTCTTTAATGTCTCCCACTGCAGTAAAACCTATTTTTATGGTTATTTTTTGGTTTAAACTTAGTTTTTAAGGACGTTTGGTATGGTTAAGTTTTAGGGTTATTGGTAGTGTGATATACTTTGTGGGTTTTTCATTCTTTCTATTTTGTAGATACAATCATTTTTGGTTCCAATTTACAGGTATTCTATTTTATTTAGTTTTGTGGTTTTCATTTGTGTGGTTTTTATTAAAATAAGGTTTTGTCGGGTTTGATTGTGCAGTATTTAATTGAAAGTTTAAAAGTTCTCTGACTTTGAGATTTAATTTGTATTTTTTTGGAGATCTTTTCGTTACGGTGTTGTTTTCTGCTATGAAATTTTGCTGAGGTTTGTGTCTATAAAAGTTCTCTTTTGTTGATTTAATATGTATATTTTTTAAGGTTCTTTTAGTTATAATGGCTATTTTCTACTTTAAGGTTTCGATGAGGTTTGTAACTACGGGTTATTGGTTTGACTCACTATGCAACTTCATTATTTTTGTGATGTAATAACATTAACCACTATTTCGGTGTATTTAATTATTGCATGTCCAAAATAACAACGAAGGGATCTATGAGAATTTATACCTTCGAAGAAACTTTAAAACAATACCTAATTTGTAATGCCTCTATGCAATAAATAGCCTTTTAATGAGTATAAAACAAATAAATGTTAATGAAAATGAGTAAAGAAGTAAATTATAAAAATTTGTTGGGGATCCTATATGATTGTTCAATAGATTAAAAGAGAACTGGTTCCCTTATATGAAATGTCTGAAGATATATAATTACGAATTATGCTTGTTTTTTGTTGAGAAAAGCAAATCACAGCTGTAAGTTTTTTGCGTATGTGTTATCTCGGGTATATTAACTCTAAGGGTCCATTTGATAGAAAACTCAAAAAATGCAAATGATTCCAAGGAATTTGATTCTAGGGCAAACAATTCCAAGGCAAATGAACATTTTCCAACATGTGTCCGTTTGATAGAAGTTGGAAAATCATCAATTTTCCACATTTTCTATCAAATACAAAATCTGAAACATAGATATAAATGTGAAAATTATATATATATATATATATATATATATATATATATATATATATATATATATATATATATGTCACTGTTCTAAAAAACCCACCTAGGCTTGAGGCTTGGGAGAAATGCCTCGCCATAAGATTTTTACGCCTTATTGTTTGTAAAACCCTTAAGGCGCACTTTTTTCTAAAAATAACAATGCTTTAGTGAAACGATATCACCTTTTCAAAAAACAAATTTAAGAACCGGACCATTATCTCATCCAAAATAATCAAATAGTATTTTAATTTACAATATTCAAACATATTTTTATAATATGTAAAATTTTAGTATTTTAATAGCCTTGTTATGGTTAAAAAATATTAAAATATATTAAGAAGGCCTAAACGCCTTTTCACGCCTAAGGCTCGCCTAGGCTTCTAAGGCTTTAGGCTTGATCTCCATGCCTCGATCACACCCTGCGTTTTTTAGAACCTTGATATATATATATATATATTACCTAATTTGTAACGCCTCTATGCAATAAATGGCCTTTTAATGAGCATAAAACAAATAAATGTTAATGAAAACGAGTAAAGAAGTAAATTATAAAAATTTGTCGGGGATCCTATTTTATTGTTCAATAGATTAAAAGAAAACTTGTTCCCTTATATACAATGTCCGAAGATATGTAATTATGGATTATGTTTGTTTTTTGTTGAGAAAAGCAAATCACAGTTGTAAGTTTTTTGTGTATGTGTTATCTCGAGTACATTAACTCTAAGGATCCATTTGATAGAAAACTCGCAAAATGCAAATGATTATAGGGTATTTGATTCTAGGGCAAAATAATTTCAAGGCAAATGAATATTTTCCAACATGTGTCTGTTTGATATAAGTTGGAAAATCATTAATTTTTCACATTTTCTATCAAACACAAAAGCTGAAAAATAGATATAAATGTGAAAATTTTATTTATGGAATATATATATATATATATATATATACACACACACACACACACACACTAGGATATGCCCGTGCCTGAAAGCACGACACAAAATTTTGAAAATATACCTCGTTGATTGGACCACACGTAATTGTAAAACGGCAAAAAAATTCAAAGTACGTAATTGCAAAACGGCAAAAATTTCGTTCCCCTACATAACAAAGTGTAATTTAAAAATAAACATGCCAAAGTAGTTTTCTACGGTCTACAAATCCAAAAAACTGTGTCGACTAAGACTTGTAATTATAGAATTTATTATAAAACACAAAAATATGTACACGATTTAGAAAATTCGGGCATAATTTCCTTTATTTATAGGACTATCCAGCTGTTTAAGAAACCAAAACTACAAAGTTACACAAATAGTCAATCGCGGACATTATATAAACCAACAAAAATAATAATTATTAGCAACTTTACCAACAAAATGATGATAAAACAATACTAACACGCCAATGAATTTTCAATTATATAAAAAAAATAGTTATTTTCCATTATGTCGATGCTTTTGCCACATTCCATTCGTCCTACCTTCATCCTGATGACACCCATTTGTTCATAGATCCACCCTTCAGCATTCAATTTTGTGTCAATCCTTGCAGTTGCAACTCCATGACCATTGCCTCTTAATTATTTCTGTAGTACAAAATTATGATTTAGATAAGAGAAAAGTATAACTGTTCACTTGTTATGACTATTTTCTTCACCAAAACAAAAACTTGAGTAAATACCTCCATTCTCACTTTACATTGAGACACAAACTACTTATTGGAAATCTTGAAGAACACAGTTTACCTGTGATTTGAATTCATCAGCAATCAAGGTCCATAAGCACTTTATAGCTCAAGTAGTAAAATTATTACTAAAAAGGGTCCGTGATGCACACATGAAGCAAACCATGATATAAATCATGCAACATTACTAAGGTATGTTTAATGAGTAAACTACAATAAACTATGAAACGTGAAAAAATAATTCAAAACGTAATGGTAACACAACAATGAAAAAAACAATAATTATAATAGTTAAGAAATTCAAAAAGTATTGGTAACACAACTATGAAAAAACGTATTGGTAACACAACAAAAAGTAATTAGAATAGTCAAAAAATTGACGAAAAAATCTTACACGAACCAAATTCGGCAATGAAAAAACAGAACTGCTGATTTTAAAGTCAATTTTGACCCCTTGAACATCGTCGAAAATGGTCCGAAACGAAATAGCTAGTCATGGGCGATACGAATCCAATGACGCCAGAATCGCCTCATTCCGATTTTAAAAAGTTATGGCATTTCTCCCAAACATACTATTTTAAGTATTAAATCATGTATAATTAAAGTCCAATTTTTGTATATTACCCAAAAAATTGTTAAAAAATTTAAAAAATTGAGCAGAGTTTCCTTTATTTATGAGACTATCTACCCTGTTTAAGAAACAAATACACCAACGACAAATATAATAGTTTGTAATATTATCAACGAATGTGTTCGGTTATGTGGACGACACATCACATGTGTTCAGTTATGTGGACGACATATCACATGTGTTCGATTATGTGGACGACACATCACGTGTGTTCGGTTAACATAACACAACAGAATAACACGTGCTTGAATTACATGTTTGGGGGTTATTAATCATGGAAGAAAAGTTTAAACCAGAAGCACCAATTAGAGTTTTGTTCTCCATGGAAGACCTGCTTTCCGAAGCAGTATTACACCTGCTTGTCGAACCTACTAGCGGACTATTGATCAAGGAAGAATTATAACACTCGAAGCACCTGTTATCATTTTGTTCTCCGTGGCAGTAGTGACTAAATTCGCTAAATAATCCCCATAGCTGCTACTCACTGTGGCAGCTGAGTACCCGTTAACATTAAACTATGGTGAAAAGAGGGGAGAAGATCTCAATAATAAAGAATAAAAAACTAATTCATGTAGTCATGTGTTATCAAGAGTTTAACTTCAAAAAGATCCTAAACTCAACTAAACCTAACAAAAAGGAAGTACTAATAAAAATGGATAGAAAGTATGAGGCATTAGTTTATCAACGAAAATAAAAACTACACACTAAAATTAGGCCCCACTTGATATAAAGTGGGCAATGAATCTCTTTTCTAGGAAGCTATATACGTTTTGGAAGATAGGAAGAAAATATATACATTAATCGTTATATAGCGGCTATGTAGTAGCTATGTAGCTATATAGCAGTTAGCAGCTATATAGCAGCTATAGTGGCTATATAACTGTTATATAGCAGCTATATACCGGAAATAAGCTCGATACAGTCCGAATAGAATCTGAGTTGACGGTTCAAGGCTTGATGGTTGGATTTTCTTCTTCCAAATTAAGCCTTGAAAGACTTAAAGATGACCATGATAAAATGCCAAAACAGTTGGCGAATTATAGGTCAAGTGAATAGAAACTCAAGACAGCTGTGAATGATCTTGAATTAAAGCTTACAGTTTCTGAATATGAATGTCAACAAATGATCGAAGAAACTTCTAATTTAAAGGCTCAATTGCAGAAAAGAGTACCAACCTTAAGATCATTGAGGCCAGATTATGTGGTATAGATAAATAATTGAAAGAAAGTATGCAATAAATTTCACATTACAAAATGATTCAGTTGGTTCTTTAATAACCTCGAAAGTAAATGTGTATTCAAACTCTATAATGTCTCTTATAAGGTTATGAGGGGTTATACTAAAAGGAAATGGGGTAGAATAAGTAGACATGAAGTCTTAAGAAAATCAAGTGACATACAAACACTAAGTAATCTTGGATTAATCAATTCATAAGTCATTGAATCGAACTTGAGAGGCTTTCCTATCATTTGGGCAAAGGAAAATAACGAGTTTCTCTAAAAAAAAGAACTGGTAACTATGAAAAAGATATCCAAATAGGGAAAATAGAAGATTCAACCGAGGGATTGAAATTAGGTGTCCATTTGAACACCCTCATGGCATAATGGCCATTAAACCTCCTCTTACTTCCTGTGTACATAACTAATATACAACTAATATCATATAAAGCTCCTTCAGTATGACTACTTCTACAACTAATAAATAATATCAGCTAATATATAGCTCATAAATAATATCATATATAGCTAATATACATCTTATAAATAATATCATATATAGCTGATATACAACTAATATTCAATATTCTACTTCTTATATATATCTAATATTAATTATGCTCCTTCTACTTCTACAACTAATAAATAATATCAATTTAAAAGTGAATATTCAGTATGCTCCTTTACACATCATGAGGGATGGCAGAAAAGTCGTACTACAAATAACATCTCAGTTTAAAAGGAGAAAAATAACAATTTTCTGACACGAAGAAGATTTTGAATAGTTTATACATACAACATTGTATACCGAGAATAATATGGTTACCATGTGCAGAAATCTATTTTGTGCCGATGGCAGTTTTCGTATGTGCCAGTACCCTTTGAACATTAACTCTCTTTTATGACTTCTCATTTTTTACGCAAACACCTTCCATGCTAGATGTCCTCTTAATTTATGCTAAAACAACATGTGGTTCGTCTCAGTGATGGAAGGAATGAGAAGTGAGGAAACATGTAGACTCTTGTAAATAAATTGAAACAACATAAATTTAACCCACAGAATAAAAGAAGCATAATACCATTTTCAAAACTATGAACTATTGAGATGAATAAAAAGACGCAACACAAACTTTATGTTTGCACAAACTTTATCTCCATTGCCCACAACTTCTCCATATCTACAAACAAACAAAGATCATACCTGTTTGGGTTTATGTTATGCTAAAAGTACATCAAAGTATAGTAACCTTTAAAAAGATACCAATCTATTACAATAGGCAATACAATCAAAACTAAGAGAAATAAAGTACCTACAAAAAATGAAATACTAAAAGATTGCAATGGCCTCAACTTTTCATGTATTGTTGAACTTGCAAAGAAATTGAAACAAAACGAAACAGAGAAGCAAAAAAGAAAACTCGTATTCAAAGAGAGCTCGTGCATGTGAGAATGTACAAAACTCAAAGAGAATATGCAAAACTTAAATGGTTAAGTAGTAGCATAACAATACCAATTCCAAAAATCAAGGACATAGTCTAAGTTCCTGATCCGAACCTCCTTAACATATAGATATGGGCATATGAGTCATCCTCATCCCCATGGATTGACATCGTTAAAAAAAAGTTGCAATTGTCTTTTGAGCGACATATCTTGCTTATTACCCACCTATACATCATGATTTCTATTAAAACATAAGAATAAAAGGAACCATTCAACCAAACGCTACACATTCGACTATTGTATCAACAACGCATTAAATTTAAGAAAGTGACAAACATGTAACATTACAAAATAAAAGGAAACATATAACAGGACCTCATATTTTAGACATTCCCCAGCATTGAACCTCATTTATCACTCTTATAAATAGGACGTCGTATTATCAATCTATATGTTCATTATCTGAGATTCAAAATCAAAATCAAAATAAATTAGCCCTAAATAACTAATTATCCCTGAACAAAACTTAGAAAAGCAATACTAAGTAACCAAGTAATCATATATGTGAATAAAGCAGAAAATATTAAATTCACAAAATATTAAATATTATCTCCAAGACTGATATTTACATGAAGCTAAACGACGAAGCAATACTTTTATCTCCTGTAATGAGTATAAGAAGTGGTTTTTTTTATCTCCTCTAAACAATAATAAAAACACATGATTTGAACTATAAAAAAACATAAATAAACCCCAAATAGAGTATACAAGGTTTGCTCAAATCATGTGTTTAAAAAAAAAAATCTTCATGCGCTATGAACCATACCCCCCCCCCCCCCTAAAAAAAATTGAAAACTCATCTACTTGAAAACGAAAAATAAGGGTATACCTGATTTGAGTCATGATGTGGTGAATCAAGGATAATATATCTGCAGACAATAATAAGAACACATTATTGAACCATAAAAACCCAAATTCGAAAAATCAAACCCTCAATAGAGTATACCTGATTTGCTGATTCGAAGAGAGTGTAAACCCTAATGCAAAGAGTAAGAAGATGTGGTTTCGTAATTCAAAGAGAGAGAGAGAGAGATGTCATTGTTGATTTTGTAAGATAAAAAAAAAGTGTGCACATAGTTTGTGGAACGATGAGAGAGGTAGGTAGAAAAAGTCTCTTGGGAAGAAATGGAGGATGTTACTCAAACTCCCCCATATTTGAATTAAAGTGTAAGTTTGATGAGTAAAAAGAGGGGGAAACCAAATAATTGAGGGGTAGATTTATAAAATAAAAAGAGATGTGATCTCAACCATTAAAATATGTAAGAAGGTGGCATCAATCCGCACCGTTAAAAATGTGTATATTTTCAAAAACCAAGCTACTTTATTATTATTATTATTATTATTATTATTATTATTATTATATATATATATATATATATATATATATATATATATATATATATATATATATATATACACACACACACTAGGGTATGCCCGTGCCTGAAGGCACGCTGATAATTTTGTAAAGCATAAAGTCGTGCATAATATAAATAGTAAATGTTTTATATGTTAGAAGGGTAAATTTTCAAAATATAGAATCGGGTAAATTTAGGTAAAATATTTTTTACAACATAAATGTATAAATATTTTATGGGAGCCGCTATTAGCGCTCCATGAAATCCTAAGGCACTCCAACATTGGTTCCCAATTATTGAAAATGACCATTTAACACTTACATCATTACTTCATCATTTATTCATTATTTCTCTCCATTAAATGATCATTAAAATAGATAAGTGTTTAAAAATTAGTCATTTAAAAACCTATTTTGTTATTTTTTTTAAAAACAGTTTTCTTAATTTATAAAATGAAAAATGTTTTCCTCTTTAAAAAAAACAGTTTTTTTTTATTTTACAAAAAAAAAAAACAGTTTTGTAAAATAAGAAAATTATTTTTTTGTAAAATTAAAAAAAAAAATTGGCAAAATAAAAAAACAGTCCTTTTGGTATTTGTTAATTTTTTGTCAATGTTTAACGATTTTTTGGACGGAGTTGATACTAATCAATCGGTATTAAGGAGTTAAACTTTAATACTAAACTTTTTTTTAATATCGTTTACAATTAACGATGTTTTTAGAATGATTTCAAAATATGTCCATTTTAAAAAAATTAAGATTAAAAAAAGTAGTTTTACAATTTATTTTTTTAAGAAAGGTCCTATCTTATTTAATAAAAAAAATCTATTTTTGTAATAAAATGGTTTTTATAATTATTTAATTAAAAAATAACATTTTGTGTCATGTTATGACCTCAAATATTTTTTTTTTTACCTATCATGGCGTGTCATGGTGTGCCATGTCATGTCCTTTTTATTTTGGTCGGGTTCGTTTTCAATATAAAAAAATAACATTTTCTGTTGTGACACTTTTAATTGTGTCGTATTCGTAATAAGTAAAAAAAATCATATTTCATGTTTTGTCATAACTTGCAATGTCATGTCATTTTTATTTTGCTCAAATTCGTTTTTAGTGAAAAAATAACATTTTATGTTGTGTGAGTTTTACTCGGGTCATCTTCGTGATAGGTAAAAAAATTAATATTTCAGGTATACAACACTTTTTAAAAAAAATAAATTGTAAAACATCTTTAATTGAAATCATTATTTTTTTTAAATGAAAATATTTTGAAATCATTCTAAAAACATCATTAATACTGATTGATTAGTATTGCTGGCGCCATGATACAAATCGTATAAAGCGTATTTGATTTGAACCTGTTACTAAATACCAGTAAGAATAACATCATTCTAAATAAATATATTTTTAATAATTCACAAACACGACCCAATTAAAATATGATACTCCGTGAAATTTTATTTTGAATAAATTACTTTTTAGTCACTAAACTATCACAAAAGTTTTTAAATGGTCCCCAAACTTTTATTTGACTCAAAAAACTAAAAACGTTAAACATTGACAAAAAATTAACAAATACCCAAAAGTCTATTTTCTTATTTTGCAAAAAAAACTACTTTTTATTTTGCAAAAAAAACTGTTTTTTTTTTTATTTTACAAAAAAAAACTGTTTTCTTATTTTACAAAAAAAAACTGTTTTCTTATTTTACAAAACAGTTTTTTTTTTAAATATTTCTTTTGTAAAAAAAAAACGATTTTTTAAAAATAGGAAAGTTGTTTTTTTAAATAATAAAACAGGTTTTTAAATGATTAATTTTAATATGTTAAGATAGAATAAAAAATGATAAGGTGAAAAGCTCACACCAAGAAAAAAAAGGCATCTGCAAAATACCACAAAAAAATAATCCGAGACAGGTATCAATCGCCCATTTATGACCCTTTGTTTATACCGAGACATGTATCAATCGCCAATCTTAATATGTTAAGATAGAATAAAAAATTATAGAAGAG